>JAJSOF020000033.1:9791104-9816456 GCA_025594305.2 Periplaneta americana
TCTAGAAATGCATATACAGTGTTAGTTGGAAGACTTGAGGGGAAAAAACCTTTGGGGAGGACAAGGCGTAAATGAGAGGAAAATATTACGCTAAACTGGAGAATTCCCATGGTATCTTTGAACCGTGCCGTTACGTTTAGCACCAAATTTAAGTAAATACACAATCTCGCCAACATAAGAACACGATGTTGGTGTGTGGCGTCGTTGGAGGGAGAAATTTGTTTCTTTTCTCTCTCTCTCTCTCTCTCTCTCTCTGCCTCCTTCGTTCTGAACATTACTGAGAGATAGCACCACTGTTAGCTACAAGGTATATTTGCGCAAATATATTGAAGTAGATTACGTGACTTAGATGAGAGTCTCGAGACAAAACAGTTTTGCTATATTTCTTTTTTTTATTAAATGTTAAGCACAGGAACGCCATTTCGTAATCTTATTTAAGAAACAAGCCAAACAAATTATCTTTGCATCAAAAACGGATGCTCCCTGGACCAAATTATCGTACTTTATAATTGTTTGAATGCAACAGAAGCCAGAAGTCTTGCACTTGACTAATGCAGTGAATTATTTAAGAATATAGTTGCGAATTTTACTACCACCATTTCGATTGTGTTTTGTTTGGCACGGCTCGGTACGGCCTGGTGACTAGTGGCCAGCGAGTAACGTCGACTATCGACATTGCTCTGCCGTGGGTATTATCCAGTTGTGCCAAATATTAAAATAGATTTGAAGGAGGTGGAATATGTTGGTAGGGACTTTATTAATCTTGCTCAGGATAGGGACCGATTGTGGGCTTATGTGAAGGCGGCAATGAATGCCCGAGTTCCTTAAAAGCCGTAAGTAAGTAAGTATGTACTAATCAGAGCATGATAGAGGAACTGAAATGTGTTCTTGATTTGGTATTTGGAAATTAATAAGTTCAGTAAAGGCTATTACACAGAAGAGCCTTAGCTCTGAGAGCACAGTATATAATAAGATGGTATTCAGAGATGCACCCAAAAGATGCAATGTTTATCTTCCGGTGGAGCACAAACTGTGTGACATACCAAAGGGTCCTCTTCAAACACGACGAGCTGAACAGATGCACCAGGGAACGAAGGGTCCTTCACCGAGTACAGGCCTTCCCCTGAGTTGTACATTATGTGCAGGTTGTGTTTCTTGAATGTACGCACTAGGAACACTTCGTCGTACTTGGAGAGTTCCTCATTCAGCAGGCAGAACTCCACATCAGCCTCCCAGGGCAGAGACCGCGAGATTCGAATCTGGCCCCACAGCGAGCCGTAACACAAGAAATGTGTTAAGCCCAAAGCAGCTAACACGTGGTGAACCCTGCAAAAAAGGAAACTGGAGTTCATTCACTAATGTAAGAGGTCAATGTGGCTTCAATAGTTTTGGACGTAACATAGTTGAGCTAGTTCAAAAGTTCTGTAACAATCAATCAATCAATCTTCTTAATGTATCCAGCTGTTTGCTGACAACATAAAATCCACTATAGCCCACTGTAGTCTATTCAGTTTTTGTTTTTCACGAGAAATGAGGGGTATTTTGACCGGTATTCATTATGGATGCCTGTTGCTAGTAGCCAGAGTTGGGATGTAGTCAATATATACTGCAGGGCTGTGTCTTCTGCAACTGGTACTGATGATTTTAATTTACTTCTTTTGTGGTTTGTGGATGGACAGTATAGAAGAATGTGTTCCAGACCTTCATCATGATTAGTACACCAAGACAAGTAGGATTATCAGAAATGTGAAATCGGTGTAGGTACAATTGAGTGACAATGTGACCTGTTCTGGCTCTTGTTAAAAATGTTTGAACATGTCTGGGCAAGTTTTTGTACATTTCCAGGTCATTTGGTTTCTTTTATACAGACTGTAAAATTTTTCCTTTGTCAGAAGAGAGCCCTGTCGTGGGTACTCACCTTGTTGTGGTGAGGGGGCTTAAACTTGTTTAAGCTAACAAGTAACAAAGAGGTACTACCCACAGAAGTTGCATTAATACCAACGCAGTCCCACTATATATTTCACATTATATAAATGATTATGTAAAATGCCTATGGATTTTTTAAAGATATTTAAACAAATATTTTTAATGTGTAATCAATTGCATTATATCTCTCACTCAAGTGAAGAACACATGGATAGTAAATGACTTGTTTTTCTTGATCGACTGCTAATGCTTGAGATACATCCTTTTCGAACTGTACAGTTGGGTCCAATATTAGTGACTTCTTCTACTGTCTATTAAGAGCATCTATATCCCCTCGTCTGTTACTGCCATCCTCGGATATACAATGTACTTCTTCATGCACTTCAAGATTTTTATTTTTCCTTAAATGTGAGACAATATAAGAGCGAATACTATGATGACTAGGGCTAGGATTTTGATGACCTATAAATCATGAAAAAATATCCTAAAAACAATGCATTTATGACCTAAAAATCTTTCAAAAATGCCTTTAAAAATGCTCTAAAAATTCATCTTACATAATTGGTTTAGTAGGAAAAGAGGTTTTGTACTACTTAATATTTAGACTAGTAATTAAATTAAATTCTAGTACCAACATTAAAGTTTATTTAATTTTACATAATTTTTTTCTAAGTAGTACACTTTAATTAATTATTTTACCCAATGTAGTTTCCATGTAGTCCACCACATGGCCACTCTTATCCGGAACTAGCAGGTATATTGAAAGGGTGGTTGGACTGATCCATTGGATGGGGTGTACTACGTTAAAATGGTAATATTTGTATAGAAAAACGATTAAAATATTATACAAAATAGAAAAACGATTAAAATATGAAACAAAATAAATGGGTATTAATGGGCAAAATATGTAGAGAAAATACCAAAGGAAATAAATATTATTTTACATTAATAATTGGGATTTACGGCCAAAATTAAATGAAAATGCCTAAAAAATAACCGAATAAAACAAAAACTGCTCTTATAAGTTGAAACAAAAAAAATGCAAAAAATGCCCTAACAATATGTCTTAAAACGATTAAAATATCATACAAAATAGAAAAACGATTAAAATATTATACAAAATAAATGGTTATTAATGGACAAAATATGTAGAGAAAATATCAAAGGAAATAAACAATATTTTACGTTAATAATTGGGATTTATGGCCAAAATTAAATGAAAATGCCTAAAAAATGACCGAATAAAACAAAAATTGCTCTTATGACTTGAAACAGGCAAAAAATACCCTAACAAATATATCTTAAAACACTCAGTTTATCACATAACATATATATACTAAAGCAGCTATGTTTCTGGCTTACTAGAAAAAAGATGCAATTTCATCAAAATCCTAGCCCTAATGATGACATACATTGCGCAATAAATCTCCTTTAGGACATAATCCTAGCACATGACCAAGAGTCTCAGTCGTCTCACATCCTGGAGTTCTACACTGTCGTGAAGTCGTTCGCCCTGATACTGATCTTACTGCTGCAGTATTGCATGACATTTTAATGGCAGTGGTCCATTCTCATGACGATAATCCTTTTCTGTTACTCATCCAAGAATTTACTTTCGGTTAATATTGGAAAACTGATACTTCTTTTCCTTTATGCTGAAGACTAGCCCAAGCATTATAGGCTTCCTTCTGTAAATGTTTTCTAATTTGACGTCCAGTTTGTGGAACAGAATTGTTATTATATTGGATTGCTAAATTTCGTAAACACTTTTCAATCTCGGACACTAAATTTTTACTAATATGAAGATGTTCATCATTAACTTGGAGTAATGTCTTAGCAATATTAAAGAGATGAATATGTACTTATGGCTTTTAGAGAACCTGGAAGTGCAGTTCTGCAAGTGTTAATCTGGCACATTCTGTCAATTTTATATATTTCTCGTGTAATAGCCATTCGAGTTTGGTGATAGAGTTTGACTGTATTATTTTTCATACAATCAGAAAGATGTGTGTTTGGATGTAGATGTAGATCATTTTCCTCCATGTTCAGTTTAACAGCATTTTACAACACTAATGTTAACACAAAGTGCACTCAGAATTGAGATATTTTAATCATTCTTGCACCAAAATGAAGCTGATTAACGTAGCTAAGTGCCAAACTACAAACAGTGTCCTACTGCTTAAGAAAGTTAATTTAAAATTCCAAGATCTAACATGTTTATTTTTATGTTTGAAATATTAAAAAATTAAATGACATTTTTCCTTAATGGGTTAAGATGGGAAAAAAACAGTTTTCTCAGTCTATTCTGTGTTCTTTTAGGAGTAAGACAGTGAAACAAATTTTGTTCTAACATAAAAACTGTGGGCCAAGATCTAAAACAAACAAATTTCAGTTTTCACTCCCAAAATTGTTCCCCCGCCCATCCAAAAGTATTTGAGAGTTTTTGTGTGAATATCCTTAATTAGGTGTCAAGTAAAAAAAGTGTTTTTAAAATTTGGATAAAAACTGCGAATTTTTGTCCCTAGGATAGATAAGTACCTTCCCTTCGTGCTAGTTAACAAATACTGGAGAAACCTCAGTGAATTGACATGAGACAAATAACAGAAGAATTCCGAGTTCGAGACCCAGTTAATTATTTACTTTTCCTGTTCTTGCCATGTTATTCTACATTTATAATTATGGGATCACCCATTTCCAGCATACTAGCAGAAATATTCTTACACCACATAGAACAAACATACATACTAAACAAAGACAACAACAAACACGCAGACAACATCATATATTGGCACAGATAGGTAGGTGACATACTAATACTATACAAAGGAAACAAAAGACAGATCCAAAACCTGCATCAACACATAAACAAAATACACCCAAAGCTCCACTACACATTAGAAATTGAAAACAACAAAGCCATAAATTTTCTAGACATCACAATAACAAAAGTAGACAACATACACACATTCAAAGTATATAGAAAACCCACAACAACGACAACAACAACACACATGCACAACACATCCAACCACCCCACACAACACAAACAAGCTGCATTCCGAACAATGGTACACAGACTACTCAACATACCAATGAACCAACAGGATTACAAGAAGAGCTAAACACAAGAAATACATAGTACAAGAAAACGGATACAACCCTAACATAATAGACAACATAATATGTAAGACAAAACATAATCACAAAAAACATAAGAATACAACACAAACACAAGAACACAAAAAATATATCACACTAACATACGAAAACAAAAAAACACACAAAATTGCAACCTAATTCAAGAAATTAAATTACAACATCGCATACAGAACAAATAACACTCTACAAAAACATCTCAACACACAAACAACACAAACAAACAAATACAACCACACAGGCGTAAACAAACTCAAATTTAACACCTGCAACAACTTCTACATAGGACAGACAGGCAGATCATTTCAAACACGTTACAAAGAACACATCACAGCCATAACAAAATTACAAAACACCACCACATATGCAGAACACATCACAAATGCTAACCACACCCACAGAGACATCAAAACAGACATGGAAATACTACGCATCCAACCAAAAAGCCAGAAACTAAACACACTAGAACATTATGAAATATATAGACACACAAAAACACACCCCAACGAAATTCTCAACACAAAACTCAATTTCAAAACGCATACACTCTTTGACTCTGCACTACGAACGCACCCACACAGGAAACAAGAGGCACCAAGACCAATAACGACCAGTTCCGAAGATGACCGAAAATAGGTCGAAACATGTTAACAAGGTACGTTAAAATTTAACACAAGAAAGTTCTTATCATACATATTCCGAATATTTTTAATTGGGTGTCAAGTAATCATGGAAAAAAAGAGTTTTTAAAATTTGGATAAAAACTGCAAATTTTTCTCCCTATGGTAGATAAGCCCTTCGTGCTGGTTAACAAGTAGTGGGGTAACTTCAGTGAGTTGACATGAGACAAATAACGGAAGAATCCCGAGTTCGAGACCCAGTTAATTATTTATTTTCCTGTTCTTGCCATGTTATTCTACATTTATAATTATAACAATGATAATAATGAAATGGAACTATTACATAGTTCCCTTCATTCGTACCTATTGGCCAGCTTATGCAGGTCTTCTTGGAACTGCTCTGGATGATGGCATGTCTGCGTGAACTGTTTAACGTGGCTCTGCCTCAGAACTGTCCACATGAGCAGCACAACCGTGGAGAGACAAATTGCAGACAGCAGGCGGGTCAGTGTTATTCTCATACTGCAACAATTAACACATCTGAAAGCTGAAGGATCGGAATTTCTATATTTTCAATCAATATTTTTTTATTTTTCTTTATGCTAAGCAAAGAAAATACAATTATACCACAGAAGTAGAATTCATTATTTTCATATAAATAACATAGAGTTCACTATTCATGTATTACAGTCTTCAATGCACTGCCTAATTATCTTAAGTGGAGAGGAT
This sequence comes from Periplaneta americana, assembly GCA_025594305.2. Classification (NCBI taxonomy): domain Eukaryota; kingdom Metazoa; phylum Arthropoda; class Insecta; order Blattodea; family Blattidae; genus Periplaneta; species Periplaneta americana. Next base: position 9,797,536 of record JAJSOF020000033.1, read on the forward strand.
GGTATTTTTTAAAACTTTTTTCCTATTTGGTGTAAAATATTAATTTTTTGTATGTAGAGAGCTCATAGCTGTGGCAACTCAACCAAATAAAAATATTTTGAAAACAAAAAATTATTTGGGGCCCCAAATTTGAAAGATATACCCAATGCAGGATTGTACTAAAACCGATATATCTAAACTGTTTTTAAAGATAGATTCAAACAATTTTTTGCAATGTATTTGCAAAAGCATGTTCTACAAACTGTCTGTAACAGAATTTTGATATTAGTCCCTACGTTTGTAAAATAAACAATTCAAATTTAATAACAATTTTATGATTTCCTTTCTTGCAAACAAACTGACGTATTTTTAAAATGAAATCAATTAACAAAATTCTGTTACAGAGAAAAGTTTCCTAATAGTCTAAAGAATGTGTGTTCTAAATTTCATGCATGTATCTTTAATAGTTCAGAAATTATATCCATTTTTGTCTGGCAATGTAGCAAAAAAAAAAATGAAGTTACTGGAAACCGATAAAGGCGGGCGTGTGATTTGAAAATCCATAGCGCAGGAAGTTTAAAAATGACGTCTCAACATCCGATAAGGGCACAAATACCCACAAAATGTTATGCAATGCATTTCACACATATCAAAGGGTATTTTAAAGAATTTTTTTTTTTGAACATTTAATTTACCGGAAACAACAGTAAAAGTGGGCTAGTGATTTAAAAATCCATAATGCAGGAAGTTTAAAAATGGCGACTCAACATCCGATAAGGGCACAAATACCCACAAAATGTTATGCTATGCATTCCACACATATCACAGTGTATTTTAAAGATTTTTTTTTTTAATTTACTCATTTTTCACCAAAAAATACCATCCTCTTCCCTTAAATCTTCGAAGGGTCGAAAAAAAATGGCTTGTCTCAAAATTGAGACGATTCAACAAGGCTCATGACAACAATCACCTCCTACATAATAGCCAAATTGGCTAGTCTCTTATACATGAGACAACTCATCTCGCCTAAGGTATTCCGTGGTTTTCCTCAGGCGTAAGACAAATGTCGGGATGAGCCCTATAAGAAATGGGCCACGGACCTATGCCCTTCCCCATACATATTCCACCCTTATTATAAACGATGTATGCCCTAGTTCAGATAATATAAATAGTCTATTAAATATACGAGGTCACTTAATAAGTCGCAAATTGAAAGGACAGGGACCTCTCAAATTGCAGGTTAGATTTCACGGCGCTTCTTCCGACGGCCTTCACATGCTTTGTCATTGAACAACAGATGAAGGCATCTTGCCATTCTAACGGCAAACACCAGCCAACTCCTCCTCACCCCGTTCCGTGATCAATTGATCAATGTCAGCCACCTCGCATATGTGGTACCTAAGAGGTTACGTCCAATTTCGGCTTCCCCTTCAAAATTTTCTAGAGCTCCTTCAGGGGAGCAGCGTAACCCGGAGTGAGACTAGTGGCCAACAGGCTTGGAGCTCACATATTTAGTTTTGTACAGCCCCCAACCCACTTGCAAGGACGCGTTTTGCGTACCTTTTAAATTTTCCTCCCAATTCTCCTTCGATTTTTTTTCGAAAAAAAATTCAGGACAGAATTAACAAAAATTTCTCCATAATCATATCTTCCACATAACTGATAAACTGATTATGCTTGTAAATTAAATTTATTTGCTTAGGCCTACTTTGTATTAATAATAAATTATATAATTACTTTTGTACAATTTTTTGCTTGTTCCATATCTCAAAGCTGCCTCTTTGTCTCATTATATGTTTCTTTTCAATATTAAACTTGGCTCTGATTGACTGGACGGTGTGACTTTTGGTGTTCCAAATAAGTACTTTAGTACGATTCTTGGCATCTCTCAGTGCAGTTCCTACCCGAAGATTCGACTGAGGGACTATTTTACCTCCAGAGAATTTTACATTGAGGGACTCCATGTATCATAAGCAGTGAAAAAATATAATGGGACTGCGTTGGTGTTAATGCAGCTTATGTGGGTACCTCTTTGTTACTTGTTAGCTTAAACAACATGTTTAAGCCCCCTCACCACGACAAGGTGAGTACCCACGAGGGAGTGCAAAGTCGATAATATTGCAAAACAGGCAACATATTTGCAACCAAGACCTCTTCAAGTGATATCTCTATCCGGTGCTTTTGCTTCAGTAAAGTCTCATTTTATAAACATATGGATCAACAATTGGCTCTCTTCTGACAAAGGAAAAATTTTACAGTCCATACAAAAGAAACCAAATGACCTGGAAATGTACAATAACTTGCCCAGACATGTTCAAACATTTTTAACAAGAGCCAGAACAGGTCACATTGTCACTCAATTGTACCTACACCGATTTCACATTTCTGATAATCCTACTTGTCTGTGGTGTAGTACTCATGATGAAGATCTGGAACACATTATTCTATACTGTCCATCCATAAACCACAAAAGTAAATTAAAATCATCAGTACCAGTTGCAGAAGACACAGCCCTGCAGTATATATTGACTACACCTCAATTCTGGCTACTAGCAACAGGCATCTATAATGAACACCGATCAAAATACCCCTCATTTCTCGTGAAAAACAAAAACTGAATAGACTACAGTGGACTATAATGGACTTTATGTTGTCAACAAACAGCTGGATATATTAAGTTGATTGATTGATTGATCTCAAAGCTGCAATGCTGATGGAAGATAAATGGAATACAATAAAATATGATGTTACATGTTATAAGACTGAGTAGCTTGTTAAATCTTACATTCAAACGGTTAATTTATTTTTGCACAATTTGATGAAAATCTATTTTTAAAATGCACATAATGATTTACGATTATAAATTTGCAGCTTACTTTGATTGTAAAGAGTATCAAAATGTGATTTACTCGAAATGCTTTCTGATGAGTTATTGTTTTTCTGACGATCTTTATTTAAAAAAGGAGGTCCAACACAACAGTACAAACTGTGCAGCTTACATTTTTTTCTTCAAAACAACAATTTTAATGTCAATGTTGGTAAATTCTGTTTTGTAAAGATTAAGTCTGGAGCATTCTGATTCGTTTTATTGTTACACCTATTTGGGAAACTGGAAAAAAATTCACTCCAATAATGCAATTATGAATTGCACTGAGAAGTAATAATTATTTTGTACACTCTAAACCAGTGGTCGTCAGCACTCGCTGAAATGGGTAGAGTGCATGGAGGGTAATGAAATATGCTCCATCATGCACAAGGGATAGAGAGACAGCAAACCCGCCAGCAGCCACGAATGCATGCTAGAGCAGTGTCTTGTCCGTGGGTAGGAGACGCTAGCCCGAGGGTGCAGTGTTCTGATGACTGCTGCTCTAAGCAATCCCATTATGGCAACATTTAATGAATATTAACCAATTTTAATTAATCAATGTTCATTGAAAATTCAATGCAATGTTATCACACATAGGCAAGACATTCTTAAAATATAATTGAGGATATAATGGCAACAAGCCACTCTTAAGTTTATCTTCGAATTCGCAATTGTATAATACATATTTTCATATGCACAATAATGTTAATATTTTACATTTTATATTGTTATGTATTGCCTGGCGATGCCCCAGGAGGGCGAAAAAGTTTGCATCTATAAATAAATTTAGAACAAATGTTATAAAATGTAACTTTTTTTTTTTATATTTATTATATGGTAAATCATACAGATTGGTATTTTGAAACTTAATGCAAGTATGTATATGTATATATATATATATATGTATATGTATATATATATATATATATATATATATATATATATATATATATATATATATATATATATATGGAAACTTGTCTTTTCAACAAATATGCATTAACTAAACGTGAATTAGATTCAAGTTAAAATTAAGCTAAAATTACGGTAACCATTCCAGTTAACGCATTTTCAGACAAAACTGCCATGCAAAGCAGCTACATTAATAAAATTTGCTCATCACCTAAAATTAAAATTTTTTGGTATCATGTGGCGACAACAATGTCACGTATTGAAATGACTCTATTCATATGCTAAAATCAAATTAAATCTGTACAGCGCACACTGTATTTAATGGAAATATCTTTGTCGAAGAGAATTGAAATGAAGTGACATACAATTACAATGCAACAGTCTATTATATATTTAGGCGGTCTTTATTGGTGCAAACGAGTAAATATCTCACAATAAATGGTATATATTACATACAAAACAGAGATATGTAACATACCTGACAGTTTTTCGCCCAATTAAAAGGAGTAATTAATATTAAACATTCATTGTGTTACTCGCAATTTGAAACTTAACCTATTAAAGTAACAACAGCATATATCGTAAATATATGCGCTTCAAAAGATGTGCCAAGTTCATTTTCATGAGCACTATTTCTTTGTAAACGATATATTGCTATTACAAAAAGTTATTTCATAATCATTTCCTCATTCAATAACTTCACCTACTACCACGACGACCGCCATAATTAAACATTACAAAACGAACAGTGCAGTCATAAGTTGAAATAGAAATTTCCCTACTTCCTTATGAACACTGAGTTTCCTTTCTTAAAAACAGTAAGTTAAAACATGCTAAATAAATATTAATATTAAAACTGGAAAGCCAATCGATTTAAACAATTATAGAGAAAGTACATAATCTGCTATGCAATTAAAATAAATGTGACAGTAAACTAGTGTTTCTTTCCTTCATTGTTGGTCACATTGATCATCGTGTGGCCCTCTCGTGATCACATTTAGAACTATTTCCTGTTTACTCGTTTTCACAATCTCTCTCTCTCTCTCTCTCTCTCTCTCTGCGGACTCTATCTGTTAACACATGCGACATCTGTGACCAATAATTCTAAGACGAAGTTTTACCGCTAGAAAACTGTCTTTTTAGCCACGGCCTTTTCTATAGAGACGTAATAGTTCATAGTACACGAAAATGCTATTACCATCTATTACCAATGTTTTAGCGAAAATTAATTGCATATCCACTTAAACTCTACAATTTATTAATCAAATCAGATGTCTTTACGAGATTATAGTACGATTTCCTTACATGCAAACCAGAAAACGAAGGCTTTTTCTTATTTGTGTGCTTAACAAATGGATTCATTTAAGTATGTCTTTCGATCAAAGTTGAAGACAATGAATAGTGAAAAAGAATATGATTGGCGATATGGTAACAGAACGTAATTATTGCAAAAGACATAAAACGTGTAGTAGATAAAATATATATGCCTTTTAGTGACATCGATTCTTTCTTTTTTTTATTATTCAGCAGCGACTTCAGCTTGACTGTAAGTGGCCAACCTGTGGCTGGAAGCTCGTAACACTTCAAATACTAGAAAGCTTCACGCGCAGACTCATCATCTCGCCGTGGTCCATCATCCCCGCGCGGGGCTTCGTCTCTTCTCGGAATCTGTGTCGCTCCACACACGAAGAAGTTTCTCCATGAAGGGTGGCCCGCAGGCCTCTGGACAAAACTAGGACAGAGCAGAAAGTGACGCAACGACCGAAGTCTCGTCCTTGACCATCGAGGACATTAACCCTTCGTGCGACAATGACATCTCCAAGTTTTTATCTGTTTCAGTTCTTAATATTTCCTAGTTTTAACGAGAAAGATTTACATTTGAGTGTTAAATGAATAACATGTTACGAAATTTTCAACATCTGACGTCAGATTTATAGCAACGGCAATGATTTACATCACATTATTCTGGTGTCACCTAGCAACGGATCAGCTTGAAACGTTTATACTCTAGTATCAAATGAATAAAATGTTACGAACATTTCAACATCTGACGTCAGTTTTATAGCAACGACAATGATTTACATCACACTATTCTGGCGTCACCTAGCAACGGATCAGCTTGAAACGTTTATGCTCTAGTATCAAATGAATAAAATGTTACGAAAATTTCAACATTGACGTCAGTTTTATAGCAACGGCAATGATTGTTGTTGATTTACATCACACTATTCTGGCGTCACCTAGCAACGGATCAGCTTGAAACGGTTATACTCTAGTGTCAAATGAATAAAATGTTAGGAAAATTTTAACATTTGACGTCAGTTTTATAGCAACGGCAATGATTGTTGTTGATTTACATCACACTATTCTGGCGTCACCTAGCAACGGATCAGCTTGTAACGCTTATACCCTAGTATCAAATGAATAAAATGTTACGAAAATTTCAACATCTGACGTCACTTCCTTAACAATGGTAATGACTTAGTCACACTATTTTGACGTGGCTTTCGTAGCAGATATGTTTAAAGCTAGAAGGATGATTTACTTTTTTGCATGAATTATATTTCTTATTTCTCTTACCACAGACCCATACCAACGGCTTTTCAACAAACCATTATTCAGAAGAAATGCAGTAGGCCTAATTCCATTGTACATAGGCTACTCGTAGGTACAGGAGTATGGTATACCGTGTTTTCTTTGGAGAACATAATCTTTTCACTTAGCAACCATAAACGATGTTCTCTTGTTTTACAAATTGTCAAAGCCTACTAATTTCTAAATATGACTTACTGATTAAATTATTTCTTCATAGTGTTTATATATTTAGGTTGCTTATGGCAGTTTAAATCCCTGTGTCCTACATCCAGAAAAAAAACACGGTATGTATGATATGGAAGCCAAGCCTGGTGGAAAAGATCGAATCAGTTACCAGGTGCGTGGGATTGGTCACTATTACTGCTACTATTGGAAAGGATCAATATGACCCAGTACTGTTAACTACCCAGCTAGGAGCATTTGCAATCCACATCGGCTGACCACGCTAAGGTTCGCGCAGGCAACCCACACTCGTCCCTAGGCTAATCCCCTCCACCCGTCGCCAGCCGGAGTTCGGGGGATGCTATGGAATGATGAAGAAATAGGGAAATATTGACGGAATGACGTAGATGCCTAATAGGCTATGGGGGAACAAGAGAACCTCGAAAAAAACCCAAATGCGACATTGTTCTCCACAAGTGTCACGATGGTTTTCAATAAAGAATCTCAACAGGGACAGGGATTCGACCCCGGAACGCCTGCATGACAGGCTACTGGCCCACACCATGCAATGAACATAAGAAACATATTTTTGGAATATATTTCAGATTTTTAATTTTTTTAAATGATGGTTTATTTAACGACGCTCACAACTGCAGATGTTATATCAGCGTCGCCGGTGTGCAAGAATTTTGTCCCGCAGGAGTTCTTTTACATGTCAGTAAATCTACTGACACGAACCTGTCGCATTTAAAAACACTTAAATGGTATCGATCTGGACTAGGATCGAACCCGCAACCTCGAGCATAGAAGGCCAGCGCTATACCCTAGATCATATATACCCAGATTGCTCGGCGTTATAGGCTTTGACGGTAACAACTTTTGTCAGGTTTACTATGCTGCCATCTAATTGTTACATAAGGAGTCACGTCATAATTCCCATTCGAATTGCATTAGCGACTGTACTGCCATCTCGTGTTCGTTTACGGCGGACGGGTGGCGATCCTGACGGTTGTTCTCTTCAAAGTGCAACCGATTTTAACATAGGAATGAGCAATCTATATGTGATCTGGGGCTATACCAAGTACGCTACCGAGGGCGACTATATACAGTATATATATATATATATATATATATATATATATATATATATTTTTCAGATACTTGAAAGTAGAAACATGGAACAAAATATGTGATATCATAAAAATATAATTTTGAATAAAAGTTGATCAGTACAAGCAATTAAAATTATGAAGGTTAAGACTAGAGTCTCTTCCATTCACCGCTTAAACAGGCTTGGCTGTACGTTGCATAGCATGTAAGCTTGAAACTCGAAATCCTGAGATCATTTCTATACTGACTTCACTTATTTGGAAGGAGGGGTCCTTCCTCACTCTTCATTTCGATTAGAGTTCTGACGTCACAAGTCTCTGGTTTTGACATAGTTTGTTTCTAAAGCTCCAGTTTCTCTTTGTCCTCGATACAAAATAAACACCAGCATCGCTGCTGTACCAGTGGCGGATGTGTGCACTTTCACACATGACTGACAAAACACGAATGTACAGACAGAATGATGATGAAACTGATTACGAGGAGAGAAAGAAATTAACTGGGTCACTAGCTAAGAAGAAACTGTCTACTGAAGGATGCACTGGAAGGAATGGTGAACGGGAGAAGAGTTAGGGACAGAAGAAGATATCATAAGATAGACGACATTAGGATATATGGGCCATAATGCCAGTCTAAGAGGAAGGCTGAAAATAGGAAAGACTGGAGAATGCTGGGTTTGCAGTGGAAGACCTGCCCTTGGGCAGAAAACTATGAATGAATGTATAACACACTCATGGCTTTTACTCATGGCTTTTAGAGAACCCGGAGGTTCATTGCCGCCCTCACATAAGCCCGCCATCGGTCCCTATCCTGAGCAAGATTAATCCAGTCTCTATCATCATATGCCACCTCCCTCAAATCCATTTTAGTATTATCCTCCCATCTACGTCTCGGCCTCCCCAAAGGTCTTTTTCCCTCCGGCCTCCCAACTAACTCTCTATATGCATTTCTGGATTCGTTCATACGAGCTACAAGCCCTGCCTATCTCAAACGTCTGGATTTAATGTTCCTATATGCATAATATAGTATAATAAGTATAATATAATAGCCTATAATATATAATACAATACAATAATACGTATTACCATCTCCTCACATCGGCACTCTAAAAAAGTCCCTTGTGCAGACACTTGCATTTCCCTATTTCGACTATGCGGACATTTTACTGACTGACCTCTCCAGCGACAACAAAACGAAACTTCAACGTGCTCATAATTTGTGTGTACGTTTTGTAAGCAATGTTCGTAAATATGATCATATTACCCCATCCCTGGAAGCAATAGGTTGGCTTAAACTAGATAAGAAAAGAAATTTACATTCACTTCTCTTTCTCTTCGAAATCTTGAACTCTTCTATTCCTTCGTACCTGTCGTCTCGCTTCCTTACCTTTCTTCCCACCATAATCTGAACACACGCTCTCGTCATGAAACAATACTAACAATACCATCCCATCGCACCTCCTCATACTCATCTTCTTTCACAATAGCCCTGCCAAGACTCTGGAATTCGCTACCTGCTAGCATCAGGGACTGTCGAAATAAAATTGAATTCAAACGAAAACTTACTAGGCACTTGGTCAGTAATTGATTACTTGTAAATAGTTTCTTTAATCTATGACAAAATATTTCAATATTCAGTAATTTCATCACTATACAATTTTGTTATTCTAGATTTAATTTGTAATTCAGTAAATATAAAATATTCTTTGTTTCTCTATGATAAATTATCTAGCTTTAATTATTCAGGTAATCTTTTCGTACTTTGATTTTATTGTAATTGTAAATTTAATACTAACTGTAATATTATTTGTAATTGTAAATTTAATACTAATTGTAATTTTATTGTTGATATTGTAGTTGGAATCTCCTGGTAGAGGGGCAGAGAAGGCCTGACGGCCTTATCTCTACCAGGTTAAATAAATAAATACTAATACTAATACTAATACTAATACTAATAGATAGTAGGCCTACATCCTTTAAAATCGCAATGGCTTTACGCCTTGGTTGTAAACTCTGCCAGCCACACCAATGTATTTTCGGAGGAATTGCTGATATTTACGTCCATCATGCACTCAGCTGTGCGAGGAGCAAGGGTCGCATTCCCAGACATACGTCACTCAATGACACCATTAAAAGATCTCTGACTTCTTGTGGCATCCCGTCTCTTTTGGAACCACCAGGTATTAGTCGCGCGGCTGGTAAACGACCCGATGGTCTCACCTTAATTCCATGGTCTAGAGGAAAATCTTTAATTTGGGACTCCACTTGCGTTGACACTCTAGCTCCATCTCACTTGCCGAATACCTCCAGACGCGCAGCATCTGCTGCTGAATTAGCCGTGAAGAAGAAAGTCAATAAATATGATATCTTTACCTCCTTTGCTGTGGAAACTTTCGGTCCTTAGAGCCATGACGCTAAAGTTTTGGTATCTCAAATCGGTCAAATTTTGATCTCCATTACTGGTGATCGCCGTAGCACTACTTATTTGCTTTAACTCTTAAGTATTGCTATTCAACGCGGAAATGCAATGAGCGTTTTAGGTACTCTTCCCGAATCCACGCCTTTGGACGAACTCTTTCTCCTGTAAAATTTATTAATTTTTTTAATGTAAATATTTGTATTTAGTATTATGAATTTAATATTAGCATATTGAATTTATGTTGAAATTAGGTTAACCATATGTTGTATTTGTGTAACAATATAATATAATATAATATAATATAATATAATATAATATAATATAATATAATATAATATAATATAATATAACAGCGTTTCTCAAACTATGGTCCGCGGACAACCTGTGTGGTCCTCGAGTTCTGCCCTTGTGGTCCTTCAAAAAAGACAGAAGAAAAAATAAAATTCGAACGAATTGCATATCGTAATATAGCTTAAAATTTCAGAGTTTGGAAATTACACATAGCAATCGAATTTCACTTTTGTCCCAGTACTGACATTTTATGAAATTTATTACCCTACCCGTCTACCGACGTCCACTCTACTCTTAGCAACAAAAGAGGATTTAAAGCACTATATACGTGGTGTTTCTCGACGTCTTTTCCCTGGACATCTGGCGCCGCGCCTGTAACCCAGCCAGTGACCACCCGAATTCATAACAGAGGACCGAAGTACCGAACCTTTATTAAATTTTAAAATATAAGTATACTGGTATTAAAATGTGCTACGAAAATTATAGGTCTAAATTTCTTTCAAAGGGAACAAGAGTAAGGTGGTCCATGGAACTGTTCTGACTTTAAAAAGTGGTCCCCACTTCAAAAAAGTTTGAGAAACTCTGTAATATAATATAATATAATATAGTATAATATTGTGTATATTTATTTTAGTTAAAGATTTAACAATGCTGTATCAACTACTAGGTTACTTAGCGTCGATAAAACTTAGGGAGATGTTATTTAACCATGTAAGCATCTGACATTCGCCTTTCGGTTGGGGAAAACCTCGGAAAAACACCAAGTAGATAACGAGCCCCAACGGTAACCAAACCCACACCCATGCACAGCTCTGTATCAGTAGGCAAAAGCGCCTACCGACTTGCATGCAAGTTGTAAGCAGCTTTGAAGAGATTAGATTGGTAACACGCTTCGGGACTGCGGCATTACTGAACTACTGTGCTAGGGATACCGTTCCTTGCGAATCGCTGTATCTCACTCATTTGAAGCCCCTTCTAAATTATCGCACTTCTGCGGTTCAGTCTAACGGTGTGGCCGCTCTGCCAGATGTCGCTGCGATCGCACCTGTTGTTAATTCACTGCATTTAAACCCTGTATAACAGAAATTAAATCCCAACCATCGCGACAGACGGGCGATGGAGAGCGGCGCTTCAGAGTGTCGTGGGTACTGTTACGTCACAAATTGCACCTCTTCTATTTGGAAATCAATGGACAAAGAACTCGAGGGGCTATATAGATATCTACAGATGATATATTATATGAAGCTGTGTTGGAAAGACTGGGTGAAGAAAGAATGATGCTGAAACTGATAAGGTAGAGAAAAAGGAATTGGCTGGGTCACTGGTTGAAAACAAACTGTCTACTGATGTATGTATGTATGTATGTATGTATGTATGTATGTATGTATGTATGTATGTATGTATGTATGTATGTATGTATGTATGTATGTATGTATGTATGTATGTATGTATGTATGTATGTATGTATGTATGTATGTATGTATGTATGTATGTATGTATGTATGTGTGTATGTATGTGTGTATGTATGTATGTGTATGTATGTGTGTATGTACTGTATGTATGTATGTATGTATGTATGTATGTAGGTATGTATGTATGTATGTATGTACTGTATGTATGTATGTGAAGACGAAGAGAGAACCACCCTTCGAAACGTTGTGTCTTAATTTTTTGATTGTGACAACCAGCAATGGAAAAAGTCCAAACCCCTTTCTCTCCTTCCTTCCACCTGAAGACGAAGGGAGAACCACCCTTCGAAACGTTGTGTCTTAATTTTTTGATTGTGACAACCAGCAATGGAAAAAGTCCAAACCCCTTTCTCTCCTTCCTTCCACCTGAAGACGAAGGGAGAACCACCCTTCGAAACGTTGTGTCTTAATTTTTTGATTGTGACAACCAGCAATGGAAAAAGTCCAAACCCCTCACCTAAACATTAATGATCCACCATTGCTTTCCAACCCCTCATTTAAATCTACATTAGGATATATGGATCACATGCGGAGTCTAAGAGGAAGGCAGAAAATAAGAAAGATTGGAGAATGCTGGATTTGCAGTGAAAGGCCTGCCCTTGGGCAGAACGCTACGTATGTATGTATCTATGTAAAAAAAAATAAGTTATGGTTTATTTAACGACGCTCGCAACTGCAGAGGTTATATCAGCGTCGCCGGTGTGTCGGAATTTTGTCCCGCAGGAATTCTTTTACATGCCAGTAAATCTACTGAAATGAGCCTGTCGCATTTAAGCACACTTAACCAACTAACGCTATACCAACTAACGGTAGCGATTAACGCTACCGAGGCCGACTGTATGTATGTATGTATGTATGTATGTATGTATGTATGTATGTATGTATGTATGTATGTATGTGTATGTATGTATGTATGTACGTACGTACGTAATATGTCTATACGTACATGCATACATAGTCCACATTACTGTGTCACGTTGTTCTTAGGTATTAATTACGCATGTCGCGAAATGCGCGAGACATATCTGGACTTAGGACAGTACTTTCCAAGGTACGCGCCTAGTACTCTATTATTATTATTATTATTATTATTATTATTATTATTATTATTATTATTATCAGACCTTATGGACGTCGGAGGTACTTGTGGAGGTTCTGAAGTGGTGCAGTTGACTTGTGTTCGTATTTTAATTGAAGGCAGTTCCGTGCGACACACTTCTCGCTCATAGCGGTAACAAACCGCGAGGCGGACGCACAAAACAGACCGAAATCGTGAAAATCTTCGCTATGGTTTGTTTATGCGTGAAGATCAATTTATAAGGGTCGTCCAAATTAAACACAAGCCTAGTTACAGTATGTATACAGGGTGTAACTGAATTACTTTTTATTAAATAGTTTTGTGACTAAATAAATTAGTCTGTTAATATGATCAGCCAGGTAAGTACGGCAATAAATAAACAAATAAATAAATAAATAAATAAATAAATAAATAAATAAATAAATAAATAAATAAATAAATAAATAAATAAATAAATAAATAAATAAATAAATCAATCAATCAACAAATAAATAAATCAATCATAAATGAATGAATGAATCAATGAAAAGTGTGAAGTTAGCAAAGAGAATCAATGAGACTGATCAGTCAGCTTATCAGTAAAATAAATAGATAGATAAATAAATAAATAAATAAATAAATAAATAAATAAATAAATAAATAAATAAATAAATAAATAAATCATAAATGAATGAATGAATCAATGAAAAGTGTGAAGTTTGCAAAGAGAATCAATGAGACTGATCAGTCAGCTTATCAGTAAAATAAATAGATAGATAAATAAATAAATAAATAAATACGTAAATAATTAAATAAATACGAAAATAAACAAAATACGTAAATAAATAAATAAATAAATAAATAAATAAATCAATAAATAAATACGTAAGTAAATAAATAAATAAATGCGTAAATAAATAAATACGTAAATAAATAAATACGTAAATAAATAAATAAATACCAAAATAAATACATAAATAAATAAATAAATAAATAAATAAATAAATAAATAAATAAATAAATAAATGAGTGAATAAATAAATAAGTGAATAAATAAATAAACAAATAAATAAGTAAATAAATAAGTAAATAAATAAATAAGTGAATAAATAAATAAGTAAATACATAAATAAATAAGTAAATAAATAAACAAGTAAATAAATAAATAAGTAAACAAATAAGTGAATAAAAATAAATAAATAAATAAGTGAATGAATAAATAAATAAATAAGTGAATGAATAAATCAAAAATAAAATAAATAAATAAATAAGTAAATAAATAAATAAATACGTAAATAATTAAATAAACCAATAAATTAATAAAGTAACAAGTAAATAAATAAACAAAGAAATAAATAAATAAATAAATAAATAAATAAATAAATAAATAAGTGAATGAATAAATAACTAAATAAATAACTACATAACTAAATAAGGAAATAAATAAGTAAATAAATAAATAAGTGAATGAATGAATAAAAAGCTAAATAAATACATAAATAAATAAGTAGATAAATGAATTAATGAATAAACGAACAAATAAATAAACAAAGAAACAAATAAGTAAATAAATAAATAAATAAATAAATAAATAAATAAATAAGTGAATGAATAAATGACTAAATAACTAAATAATTAAATACATAAATAAATAAGTAAATAAATAAACAAATAAATAAGTAAATAAATAACTAAGTAAATAAGTAAATGAATAAATAACAAATACAATTAATAAATAAGTACGTAAATAATTAAATAAACAAATAAATTAATAAACGAGCAAGTAAATAAATAAACAAGTCAATAAGTAAATAAATAAATAAATAAGTGAATGAATGAATAACTAAAGAATAAATACAAATAATAAATAAATAAATAAGCAAATAAATAACTAAGTATATAAACATAAATAAATGAACAAATAAATAAGTGAATAGGTGAATGAATAACTAAATAAATACATAAATAAATAAGTAAATAAATAAATAATTAAATAAGTAAATAAATAACGAAATAAATAAATAATTAAATAAACAAATAAATTAACAAAGGAACAAATAAGTAAATAAAAAATTAATAAATAAGTAAATGAATAAGTGAATGAATTAATAAGTAAATAAATAAATAAATGAATAAAGAAGTAACTAAATAAATAAGCAAGTAAATATGTAAATAAATAAGTAAATAAATAAATAAGTGAATGAATTAATAACTTAACAAATAAATATATAAATAAATAAGTAAATAAATAAGCAAATATAAATAAATAAATAAATCAACCAGATTAGTTATCAAGTATTATTTAATAAAACCTACAACCAATCAATCAATGAGCCTGTTAATGGATTAATCTCAACATCAATAAATAACATTTAAATAAACAAGCGAACGGAGAAACAAATCAGCCCCTGAAATTGTTCAGTGAAATTTATCAATAAATAAACTAATAAATGGACGAACGAATGAATGAATGAATTAATTAATTAATCAATTAATCAAATAAACACAACGTTCCCACGTTATCCAAGGCTATCGTCTTGCTGCATGCCTGGCTCACTAGCTTTCGGAAAAATGGTTCCATGCCATTAGGCTTACATTGCCCCATTGTCCGATATGTGGCCCAGATGGCATGTGTGAACCCGATGCTGACAGATGGAACATCCTGCTTTAGTCCTGAGAGAGCAGGTTCCATCACCAGAGTACCTTATATACACCAGGGTCCGAACCCAAAGTCCTTAAATTACCAGCATCGAAAATCTGTACTACCCTAAAGACTTTACCCCAGTTTATTATTAACTACTGCAGATGTTAGGTGAATTGAGGGGAAGGTGGAGAGTGTTGGTGGAGTGAAAGAGTAAAACGTGAGTACTCCAAGGAGAAAAATCTCTACAATGTCTGTTTTGTCCATCACAAATTCCATATCAAGACTTGGCTAGGGATCGCACCCGGGCCGTCTGGGTGGAAGACCAGTGCTTTGGCGGGAGGTTCTTGTCCAGATACCGTACAGTCCAGACCTGTCACCCCACAATTTTCCTACTTTAAGAACATTAGAAGGCAATGTTTCATCTTAATACAGCCAGGTGCATGAACTTGCATGAGGTTGTTTCGTAGACAGCTGGAGTATTTCTACGTACGCCGGGACACATGTAAACTTGGGCACCTGCTTAAACACAGAGGTGTCTCGTCATGTGCTCGGAGCACTGCGGTTTGGCAGAACGCTACCAGAGAGTTGTAGTCTATGTTCTACTTGGGCGATTCTTACAGAACTGCAAGAAACCAGGAAGAGTGAGGCACAAACCGCGGTAGACTCCGTTACGTCAAGCCCAAAAGCCTGCCACTACACTGGTTGTACTAAATCAGAGCCGCCGTTGTCATGGCGATGGAAACAGTTGAATACTTCAGCGGCATATATGCATCTGGCTCACTGCCATCGTGATCTATACAGGCCGTAAGGCAGACCACGTGACTCGCTTAACAGCTGATCGCGAAGGGCGGTCTTTCAACCATATCAATTAGTTGCAGTACATGAAAAACAACATATATTTCTCTGAAATGCAGTGTAATTGCGTCAGTAAAATTTTAAACAGTGATTGTGAGACTCTTGAGACACAATTCACTTGCAACGTAAGGTATAATATTATTTTTGGTGTAAAAATTACGTTGTTGCAGGCAAAGTTCGTAAGTGTAATACCTGCTTTTATTTCGATTAAACATTGCGCCCTTATGTGGTTAAGTGAATTTTTGGTGTTATAAACAGTAAATATGTGTAATAATATACACGTGAAAGTGAAACATTGACTGGGATGTAAAGTAAATTATGATTATGCCTAAGTGCAGGGTTACTGATGTTACTCTTGTCTAATCCATTATTGTTAGTTTACCGTATTTGTTTTATTAAATTTAAATTATTGCGCCCTTCTTATGTGTAAATAATCTACATTATAAATAATACGACGTTTGATAATATACACAATTTGAACTAAAGCGAGATACATATTAGTATATTGTGAAAAATTATACCTTATAGTTTTCATTACTGTTACAGTATCTAGTATTGTAATTAACTGAAATAAAGCACGCTCACTTCATTACGAAATTCTTGCACATTCATTTAAGCACGTTTCAACAATTTTCAGTTGCATCGCAGCATATTTTGATGTGTTGAAAATATATGTTATGTTTACTCTATCAGTACTTGCCTTATTTCTGTATTCGCAATTATGCATCATAATTAAGCATAACGCTACGTATAACTTGTAAATGCAATTTGTCTACACTTCAATTGTATTTATTCGTTTCATACTGTACTCCAGTCTGATTAGTTTAATATGTTACCAGGCCTAAACTAGCGCTGAGGTAGTTCCCTTCGTATTCATACACCTTGCATATACTAATTAGTTCGGTTAGTTCAGGCTTTTATTATGCCTTGCTTAGAGGATTAAATGCATCTCCACAAAAAAATAAATTCAACTGTTTTCAGTTCAGAAATTACCGGAACTATACCTCAGCGCTAGTAAGTAATATAACCGTATGTACATTTCATAGGAGGGAGTGTGGTGAATTTTTTACCTTTAAGTAAGGAAGATAACCGTGTTCTGAAGTTTATCCTAAATATATTCTTCTTTATTAAATCTCAAAATAGCTTTCGTTCTCAACTTAAAATGTTGACGCAAATAGGTTATGTTAACATGCTGAATTCTCTTCACATAAAAATAACACAGTTTTATAATCCTACCACATTATACAACAAATAAATGGAACTTTTGCACACATTACATTGAATAACAATTTAATTGTTTTATTTATTTGTTCCCTACTATACTGGGTCGTATTTAATTCTATTTATCTAACCTACCAGATGAAGTAACCCACAACCGTACGTACCTACACTTATTTCATAGGAGGGACTGTGGTAAATTTTCTACCTACCAGTAAGGAAGATAGATGTGCTAAGTTAAAATCACAATATAAATAATTCTTTATTAAATCTCAAAATAGCTTCCATTCCAAACTTAAAATGTTGATGCAAACAGGTTATGTTAACATGTAAAACTACGTTCACATTAAAATAACACAGTTTTGTAATTATTTCTGCAACATATTATGCAATAAGAAGTGAACGTATCTGATACACACATTACACTAAATAAAATTGAGCACCGACACGCATTAAAGTAATATATTTCACTCAGCTCCGTATACTCAAATAGAAAAGCCCGACCCATCGAGTGACGTCACACATCCTGCATTACGGCTTGGTCTAGATCACGATGGCAGTGATCTGGCTGGTAATTAACATTTTAGTGAGGAAAAAAACATTTGAGATATATTACTGACAAAGGAGAAAATAATATTGAGAAAAATTGTATACAATTTTTGTGTTCGACAAAAATGAAATCGAATTGTAGGCTATTGTATTGTATTTATTTACATTCCATGGTATTCGTATATTGCTTCATACCTAGAATATGGAACATGTCAAACGAAAAAAAAAAAAATCTTAATAGTACTATAAAGTCTTAATTATAGTCTCAGTCTAGTTGAAATTTATACACCAGGTGGCCCGGGTCGAATCCCGGTTGGGGCAAGTTATCTGGTTGAGGTTTTTTTCCGGGGTTTTCTCTCAACCCAATACGAGCAAATGCTGGGTAACTTTCGGTGCTGGACCCCGGACTCATTTCACCGGCATTATCACCTTCATTTCATTCAGACACTAAATAACCTAGATGTTCATACAGCTTCGTAAAATAACCCAATAAAAAATAAAATTTATACAGAAGAATTTTACAATACAGTCTACTAGTACAACACAAAGTTTTAGTATCAATACCTAATAGAACACAGAAATATTCATGAAACGTTGTTGAATGGCGTACTTCATTAATTTGGCCCTAAATAGGCCTAATCTTATGTTTTGAATTTCATTTTTTATATCCACAGGGAAGCTATTAAAAATATTTACTGCCATATAACGCACTCCTTTTTGGTAGCATGATAGACTGGCCGATGGAGTATGAAAGTCATTTTTGCCGAGTATCTATACTATGAACTGTGGAATTAGGTA
>JAJSOF020000033.1:9816556-9870701 GCA_025594305.2 Periplaneta americana
TAGAAGACATGGGTGTAGGCGCTGGAATATTTTGCAGACATTTCTCACACTACACTTCAGTGGGTGGATACCATAGCAATTATGATGGAGAAATAGAAACCATTTATATAGCTCTACAAATCTTAATTTACAGATCACATAAATTCGAAAAAGCAGTTATATTTGTAGACTCGAAGACTGCCATTCAGGCAATATCCTCGAACAGTAAATCCCACTCTACTAGAATAAAGATATTGAAAATAATTTACAATACCTAGAAGGATTAAAGAAAATTACTGTATTCCAGTAGATTCCTGCAATGTCGGGATTGAAGACAAGGCAAAGGCAGATCAGTTAGCTAAAAGAGGCACTAAGGTCTGCACTGGAACTGAACCGTTGACAATCAATTCAGTCAGAAAATTCATCACCAGCGAAACCCTCAAAACTTGAGGACAAGAGAAGAATTGGGAGAAAATAACAGAAATATGGGAAAAAATAAAAATAAACCAAGGAAGGAAGCAGTGATAGCCTTTAGACTAGCTATGGGACACGAGTGCCTAACTGCACATCTTGCTAAATAAAAATATATGAGATAGAAGAATGCACCATCTGTAAGCAGTAATGGACTAGGAACACCTCCTTCATTGTGCAGGGCTCGACACAGTTTAGCAAAAACCAGGAAATTTATCTATTTACTCTACTACCAGGAGCAAATCGAATTAATTTTTCACTTAATTCTTATGGTTCATATTCCAATTTGATGATCTGTATCTATCAATGTTTCATTTTGTGTTTCTGTTTACTTTACCATATTTTAATATTCATTATGAAATGAGATGCCATTTGTAATAGATTAAATTCCATATAAAGAACCATACCTATGTTACAACAAAAACAAAAACAACAACAACTTTCCAAAGCAAAAACACCTAACAAAGCATTTCTCACCTAAAATTTCAATTTTTTTTCCAAATGCAAACTTTTAAGAACGAGCTCAGTTGGTAATGCAGCTTTATGAGATAGATATCAAGTCATTTTTATGTAAAATCAGCAGAAAAAGGCACTGTCAGAGTTATATAAGTCCTGGCAAGAATTTAGCAATCACTATACAGAACTAGAATCCCTATTGTAGATGTACATGTGTCACTAACATGTCGTCAAAGATTTTAAAAACATTATTTCACTTACACAGACATAAGATTGCAATAAGTCTTGTATCAGATTTGGAGAATATTCACTCAAGTCGTCATTCCTGCCCTGTAAGTAGCAGCGTAGAGTAAGTTATTATCAAAAATCAATAAATCAAAAACTGTCAGTGCTGTACAAGTCCTGGCACGGATTTGTCTATCATTGTACAAGACAAGATCCTAACTATTGCAGTTTACCAAGTACCAGTATCAGTATTAAGTCTTCAAACATTACTGAACACCAGTAAAGGTAAGCAAGCGTGAAAATCTAATAGATTTTGCTATGAAATTGGAAAACATTATTCTATATTTCAGTTGTCATTCCTGCCCTAAAAGAAGAAGTTTACATTAATTTCTCATGTATAGCCCTTTAAAAAGTCAATGTTATATCAAGCCCAGATTAATTTTTTCCACTTTAATGCAACACTAGAGTCCTTACTGAAGCTGTACAAATGTCAGAATAAAGTCTATCAATTAATTTCCGAAGCAAAAGCAACTAACAAAGCATTTCAGACCTACAGTTCTAACTTTTCTTCCCAATTCTAAACATTTATGAAATAGTTCAGACGGTAAAGCAGTTTTATGGGTTGCAGATTAACTTAAGTCATATTTTATGTAAAATCACCAAACAAATGCATTGTCAGTGTTGTGTAAGTTCTGGGAAGAAATTAGCAATCATTATTCACGACTAGAATCCCTATTGCATCTGTCCATGTGCCACTATAATATCGTCAAAGATTTTTCAACACCACTACACCTATAAACATACATGAAAATGTACCTGTAATAAATCTTCATGCAATTTGGAGAATATTTATATTACACACAACTTGTCATTCTGTCTTGTAAATATGAGCCTACAATAAGTTATGAAAGACCAATCATCTAAATAACTGTCAGTGTTGACATGAATTTATAAATCCTTATAAAAGAATAGATCCTATTGCAGTTTACCTAATATCACTATCAAGTCCTCAAAAATTGCTCAACACCACTTAACCTAACAAGCATTGCAATGTGATCAGCTCTAGGCAACTTTCAAATTGAAGAAAATTACCCTATTCCTCAGATGTAAATACTACCCTGCAAGAAGAACTGTAAATGTAATTTATTATGAAAATCAAACAGCTAAAGCACTGTCAGTCTTGTATCAGAATTTAGCAATTCATATGAAAGTCTAGAATCCCTATTATTATTGAACACTAGTACACTTACGCAAACATGAGAATTTAATGAATCTTGTTTGAATTTGGAAAACAATTTTCACCACCATTTCAAACGATTTTCCTGCCCTCTTAAGTATGAATACAATTAATTCATTATGTAACACTACTTAGCAAAGCACTACCAGTAGGCCATTTCATAGGATATAGAGAAAATTATTTTTTTAAATTTTCGAGATGCACCCCTTCTATGTTGTTTCACTTGATAAAATATGAGTGTATACCAAGTTTTAGGTAATTTGGTCATGTCTTGACCCCCGCCCAACATGACTGACTAACAAGAGATTCTTTTCTTATAGTAAAATAATGTGAAAATGTAATATTAAATGTTCCTCTTTTAATGCAGTTCATTATACAATACTGTAAATCCAAATATATAGTAATTAGCAAATACTGTAATTTAATCTTGCCCTCAGCTATATAATATTGACATCAAATCATTACATACTGAATTTAAGGTTTGTTAGAGGCTGCAGTTAACATCTTCAATGTCTCTTTTTTATAGTTGGGAATTTGTTTGCGATGATATTCAACTACTTGCAATAAGTATTGTTTTTGAGTTTCGTCATTGATAACACTAGTTGAGAAGTCTTGAATCACCTTTACGGCCCATTCAGATCATTCATCACTTTGACATGCCATACGTATGCCTCAGCTTCTTGATAATTGGGATCAAGATGCCATTGGCTAACGGATTTTCCAAGCCATTGGACCTCAACACTGATGCTGTGAAACAAGAACCAGGATTTAGAGCCAATAAGAGATGAGAGTTTCGTACTGTTGTTCAGGATTGGAAATGCTGAAATGCCCCTCTCAAATTCTTTTGGTCTCAGAAATCGAAATAATGCCCGAGCAATTTTCTGCCGTTCCGAATCAGTAACTGTTTGAAAATAGGGAAAACACTGCACACTCTTTGGTTAAATATCACAAGGGTCTTTCCATGATTTGTATGGCTACATTAGCAACTTGAAGATCGTGCTTGCAGTATTTGAAGAAGTCATGCCACAGTTCAGATCATTGTAGACTACATCAGAACCATTGGATGAAGAGAGCCATTTTTCAGCATAGAATAGGCCTAATGCATTGAATTTGCATAGTGCTTCTAATTTATCGATCATGATCTTGTCATATCCTGCTTGAGCACTGAAAGCAAACATCTTTGCTGGATACAAAATGGACGGCATGGAGTGTATTCCTCGTTCAGGTGTTTCTCCCAGAATTAACATCAGCTCAGCACACTCTCAATAAAATCAGCATGAGGTAATGTTATTTCTATTTGGGGTGGAAAGTATTCTCTTCAGTGATTGAATTGTATTTTTCATTATGAGTTTGTGACCTGGCCTTGATTTGTAAGGTCTTAAAAATTTCTTCTGTACTGATAGTTTTCCAAATAGAGTCCCTGAATTGAATAAAATTGTCATTTTCAGGCCCTGATGTTTCACCAAACAATGCCTTGTGAACTGAACACAAGATTCTCTCAAAAACGTGATGTCGACAAGCAAACATAAACAATTTTTTGTCCAGTAATTTTTCGAGCTGTACACATGCTCTGATTTTCCGTCCTGAGTTTCAAGCTGTAGTGTCAAAAACGAGGGATCTCACGTTATCAGAGAGCTCACATTCATTTGTAAGACTAAAAGTAGCTCTTGCATACCAGATACTAGTACTGCTAGTCTTTCTATATTTTCTCTTTTACTGAGTTTTTGTTTGGAATGTCCAGTTCTCATAGGAATCGTAAGAATACAAGACAGTTCCCAAAATTCTTCTATCTTCAAAATAACATATTTAATAACATCATCTCTTTTATCTTTCTACATTGGTCCATGATTAAGAAAACAAAGAAACAAAGCACATCCACATTGGAAGGCAATTGAGATCCTTCTTTCGGTGTCAAATCTTATAATAAATTCCCTATGAGCCACGTTTTTTGGACCTTTCCCATCATCTTTTCTAAGTACTGGGCGGTTTGGTGTGAACAAAAGAGGACAAATCATTCCTTCAGGTGATTGCTTTTCCATATCTTGACTCATTGTTAATTACAACTTGTAAAGCAGAAAGGAAATCAGTTTTTACCTTATAGCAAAAGTTATTGAGGTGGGTGGGGGTCAAAATATGACCTAAACACCTGAAAATTTGTACATAAGTATGTTTCAATAATTGTAATAACATGGTGGGGGTGCACTTAGGAAATTTAAGAAAAACATTTTTTGCAATGCCCTAACTACCAGTCTTGTATGCACCATGGTATTAATGTAGAAATTATTCTACAGAAATAGAAACCCCATTCCAGCTGGCCTAGTCTCTACATGAACACTCTAAACATTATTCAACATCAGTAAATGTAAGCAACAATGGGAATTTAACAGATTTGTCTACGAATTTCAAAAAATTTAACCTACTCTTCAGTTGCCATTCCTGCCCTGTAATTAGGAGCGTAAAGTAAGTTATTATCAAAAATCAATAAATTGAAAACTGTCAGTGCTGTACAAGTCCTCGCACGAATTTGTCAATCATTATACAAGACAAGACCCTAACTACTGCAGTTTACCAAGTACCGGTATCAGTATGCAGTCTTCAAACATTATTGAACAACAGTAAAGGTAAGCAAGCATGGGAATCTAATAGATTTTGCTATGAAATTGGAAAAAAATTATTCTACATTTCAGTTGTCTTTCCTGCCCTATAGGAAGGAGTTTAAATTAATTTATCATATATGGGTCCTTAAAAAAGCAATGTTAATGTTGTATAAAGCCCGGCTAAATTTTTTCCACTTTAATGCAAAACTAGAGTCCTTACTACAGCTGTGCAAATGTGAGAATAAAGTCATCAATTACTTTCCAAAGCAAAGGCAACTAACAAAGCATTTCAGACCTACAAGTCTACTTTTTGTTTCCAATTCTAAACATTTATGAAATAGTTCTGTTGTTAAAGCAGTTTTATGGGTTGCAGATTAAGTAATATTTTATTTAAAATCACCAAAAAGAAGCATTGTCAGTGTTGTATAAGTCCTGGCAAAAAAACTAGCAATCACCATTCAGAACTCGAAGCCCTATTGCATCTGTCCATGTGTCACTGTGATATCGTCAAAGATTTTTCAACACAACACCACTAAACCTATACACACATAAGAATGAAATAAATCTTGATGCAATTTGGAGAATATTTATACTACACAGAATTTGTCATTCCTGCCCTGTAAATATGAGCCTAAAATAAGTTATTATGAAAGACCAATCAGCTAAATAACTGTCAGTGTTGTGCAAGTCCTGGCATGAATTTAACAATCCTTATAAAAGACTAGACTCCTTTTGCAGTTTACCAAGTGTCAGTATCAAGTCGTCAAAATTGCTCAACAACACTTAACCTAACGAGCATTCCAATGTTATTAGCAGGGACGACACTTTGTCCCAGCATGGACGGATTTTAAGTTGGTTGTTGCTTGTCTATATTGACGTCATGGAGGCCATGGGTTCGAAGGTACTGCACTGTGAAAGGAAAGGGCAACCTGTGTGTGCTGCACCAGAGCACGAATGTACGTACATTTGATTTGTTTACGATTCGAACCTATGCTGCCTGCTTGTTTTTCATTGTAGTGGCTTACCTACAGTTCCTAAGTACTACTGGTGCCGTTGTCACTTAATGGCAAGGTGCTTGTGATCGTGACTCTGTGTACAGTAGTGTAAACATAATACAAAGTAGTCAGACAAGAGCTCTGAACTGAATGTAATTGCAACTGTGTTTGGAAGTGAGTATATTAGTGTGGAGGACGATAATTTAATCTGTAAAGTGTGCAACACAGAACTAAAGGTAAACGTTCGTAAAGATTTGCGAAAGCATTGTGAAACGAAAAAGCATAGTGAACGTTTGCCATTATTTCTCTCATCTGCTCAGTTTACAAACTTTGAGTTTTATAATGATTTGTGCGAGATGGTGATATCAGCGAATAGTCAATACACAAGGTCAGTAATCCACATTTTCAGCGGTTTATGGAAAAATACATGTCTAGAAATCTGCCTAGTATAACATCAATGTGTACAACCTATTTATCGTCTGTATATGAAAAAACTCTGAACCCATTCAAACAACTATAGGTAGTAACAAAATATTTGTATCTACAGATGAAACATCGGATGCTGTGACACGGTAAGTAACTCACGTTGTTGTAGGAGTGATGTCCTCCAATGGAACAGGAAAGAAATTTTTCTTGGCATCAGAAATATTATAAAAAGTAAACAGTGCAACTATTCTGAATCTTTCTATGTATAACATCGTGCAATGCTGAGTGAACTTTCTCGCAGTACAAGCAAATGTTTAGTGAAAACAGAAGGAATTTCTCTTTTTCACACTTAAAAATACACATTGTTATACAGTATATTGTAACGGATTATAGTTTGTATCAGTATAATGTACGTAACTCGATTGCAAAAACTTGTGTGTAATTTGATTAACTCGTCATTGTTGTAAATATGTTTAAGTAATATTGTAAACATGTA
The DNA here is from genome assembly GCA_025594305.2 of Periplaneta americana. Classification (NCBI taxonomy): domain Eukaryota; kingdom Metazoa; phylum Arthropoda; class Insecta; order Blattodea; family Blattidae; genus Periplaneta; species Periplaneta americana. The sequence goes on from JAJSOF020000033.1 coordinate 9,823,439, forward strand.
ACTAATCAAGGCATATGCTACGCGCATACATATTATATGGTAGAAAAGTTGCATTTTCGTTCCTCCGATCTATACCAGCAAACAGGTCGCGTGCTGTCGCTGGACTGCTCCTATCAACTAGTAAACACAGGTACTCTATACACCAGTACCAGTGAACCTCGTGGCGAACTGGGACAAAGTGTCGTCCCTAGTTATTAGCTCTACTTTCAATTTGGAGAAAATTATCCTACTCGTCAGATGTATTTCCTAACCTATAAGGAGAACTCCAATGTAATTTATCATATATATATATATATATATATATTTATATAAAAACAAATAGCAAAAGCACTGTCAGTCGTGTATCAGACCTGGCATGAATTTAGCAGTTCGTCTGAAAATCTAGAATCCATATTATTATTGAACATCTGTATACTTAAGCAAGCATGGAAATCTAATAAATCTTGTAACGAATTTGGAAAGCAATTTTGTCCAAAAGTTCAAGTGTTTTTCCTGCACTTTAAGTATGAGTATAAGTAATTCATTATGAAACACCACTTAGCAAAGCACTATCAGTCTTGTATGCATCATGGTATTAATATAGAAATCATTCTACAAAAATAGAATCCCTGCTCCAGCTGTCTAAGACACTGCATTAAGTCCCTGAACACTATTCAACACTAGTAAATGTAAGCATGCATTGGAATCTAGATCTTTCTATGAATTCAAAAATATTAATTTACATTTCAGTTGTCATTCCTGCCATTTTTAGTATGACTATAGAGTCACTTTTTAAGTAAAACTATTTTAAAAAGCACTATTAGTGCTGTCTAAACACTGGCTTAAATTCTGCAAATTTTTTCAACAGCAGAGTCATTACTGCAGCTGTCCAACTATGAGAATAATGTCAAAAAATTTTCAAGGCAAAAACACCTCAAGAAAAGCATGACAAAATTAAAATTCTAAGTTATTTCCATTTAAACATGAGCTAAATCGGTAATAGAGCTTTATATATTGTAGATTTTGTGATTTTACATGTAAAATCAATAAACAAAAGCACCATAAATGTTGTACAAGTCCAGGCAACAATTTAGCAATCACTATACAGGACTGGAGTTCCTACTGCAGCTGTCCATGTGTCACTATTAAGTCGTCACAGATTTTTCAATACCACTACTATCCCAGGGACATAAGAATGAAATAAATCTTGCATGGAATTCAGAACTTATTTATACCAAACTCAAATCGTCATTCTTGCCCTGTAAGGATGATTTTAAATGAAGTTATTGTGATAAATCACTAACCTAAATAACTCTTGGTGTTGTATAAGTCCTAGCATTAATTTAACAATCATCATGCAACACCAGAGCTTCCCTATTGCAGTTTACCAGGTGCCACTATCAAATCATCAAACATCGCTCAATGCCACTTAACCCAACAAGCATTGCAATGTGATTAGATCTATTTTCAATTTGCAGAAAATTATCCTAATAGCCAGATGTAATTCCTACCCTATAAAAAGAATTGTAATATAATTTATTACGGTATGAAAAATAATTAGCAAAAGCACTGTCATTCTTGTATCAAACCTGGCATCAATTTAGCATTTCATATTCAAGTCTAGAATCCCCATTGCAGTTGTCCAATTATCTATATGAAGTCGTCAAACATTTTTCAACACCAGTACACTTAAGCAAGCATGGGAATCTAATGAAACTTTAAAAAAATGTCGATAATCATTTTATCCTACACTAATAATAAAATAAATAATCCGTGGCGCTACAGCCCGTGAAGGGCCTAGACCGACCAGCTGACTGCTGGCCTCACGCCCACATGACGAAGCAGAGGTGGACGATCATCCAACCAGAATGGAGGTATCGTGTGGTTAGCACGATATCCCCCCAGCCGTTATAGCTGGCATTCGCAACCGGATTTCGCTACCTATCGTAGCTCCCCAAGTGAATCACGATGCTGGGTGGACACTGGTCCCATACACTGGCCGAAATTTCATGAGAAAATTTCTTCCCCCATGAGGACTCGAACCAGCGCGCATTCCGTAACGCGAGTCCTAGGCAGGATGCCTTAGACCACGACGCCACGGCGCGGGGACTTTTATCCTACACTACAAGTCTTTTTCCTGCCTTCTATGTATGAGTACAAGACATGTATTATGAAAGACCACTAAGCAGAGCACTATCAGACTTGTAAATCTTGGTATTAATTTAGAAATCATACACAAAAACAGGAACCCAGTTCCAGCTGTCCAATTCTCTCTATGAAATCGTCAAACATTACTGAATACCAGTAAGCGTAAACAAGCATGCAAATCTAATAGATCTTGCTATGAAATTGGAAAGAAATATTCTACATTTTCAGTTGTCATCCCCTCCCTATAGGAAGGACTGGAAATTCATTTCTCATGTAGACCTCCATATAAAAACACTGTCAATGTTGTATAAAACCTGGTTCAATTTATTCCACATTAATTTAACACTAAAGTCCTTATTGCAGCTATACAAGTGTGAGAATAAAGTCGTCAATTACTTTCCAAAGCAAAAACTCCTAACAAAACATTTCTGATCTACAATTCTAGTTTTTTTTTCTTTTTCAATTGCAGGCTTTTATGAATGAGCTTAATCGATAAAGCAGCTTTATGAGTTGTAGATAAAGTCATTTTTTATCTAAAATCAGCAGAAAAAGGCACAGTCAGTGTCATATAAGTCCTGACAAGAATTTAGCAGTCGCTATACAGAACTACAATCCCTATTGCAGCTGTTCATGTGTCACTAACATTTCGTCAAACATTTTTCCACAACACTTCACCTATACAAATATGAGAATGCAGTAAGTTAGTATCAAAGTTGAAGAATATTTATACTACACTCAAGTCGACATTCCTGCCCTGTAAGTAGGAGTGTATGGTATAATCTTTTGGGATAATTCACCTAATGCAATCCAAATATTTAAACTACAAAAGAGAGTAATTAGAGCCATAGTTCAAGTGTCTCAAACTACCAGCTGCAGACCATTCTTCAAAAAATTACATATCTTGCCATTACCCTGTATTTATATTTATGAAACCTTAAATTTTATCAAATATAATTTGCATAGCTTTCCTACAAATTCAGACACACACCAGTACAATACAAGAAATAAAGATAATATTTTTATTGAAAATTTTAACACAACTCTATATAAAAACAGTTTCATTCATACAAATTAAGCTTTCAGGAATAACTCCCTGTAAAGTTAATTTGTATAATACACGTCACTGTACGTAACAGAAAACCACAATTTAAAGTCACACAGAGTTAGTGTGCACTCAAATGTTGGTTGCTTGACTGTTGTCAGCCCACTTTGAGGTCTGTGGATATAGAAGGAAAAATTGGATCGGTGTCGGGTAGAGTTCCCGGGTAGCTCAGTGGGAGAGCGTTGGTACGTTTAACCAAGGGTCCCGGGTTCGATACCCGGCCCCGGAACAATTTTTCCCTCGAAATTATTCAGTTTCATTCATGCTGGTCTTCTTATGTATAATAGCCTACCAAATTATCTTAAAGAAATATCTGCACATCAGAAATTTAAGAAAACTCTTTATAAAATTTTAATCAAAAACTGCTTTTACAGTATGAACAAATTTATTGAAAATTGCCATAACTGAATAGAAAAAGAACGCCTTACTTCAAAAAATTTTACTTCCTCTTTTCCAGATCCTGACTTCGAGAAGGATGTCTTCTCAAGAAGGACGCGATGGTTGAAATTGACTCCTGACTTCAAGACATATTGCAAACGGGACTTATAGCCAAAATCAACCGACCTGTAGTTTTCTTCAATCAAGTTCCAAGTTTTGTATATTTGTATTTGTGTTGCATTTAATTATAGTTATTACTTTTATGTATATTATGTAATTAATTATTAATTTGTAAATATGACATGTCCCATATCATGTATATGATCAGTGGATGCAATAAATGATTATGATTATGATTAAAGTAAGTTATTATCAAAAATCAATAACCTAAAAATTGTCTGTGGTAGACAAGTCTTGGCAAAAATTTAGTGATCATTATGCAAGACAAGATCATAAATATTGCAGTTTACCAAGTGTCAATATGAAGTCTTCAAACATTATTGAATACCAGTCAAGGTAATGAAGGATAAGAATCTAATAGATTTTGCTATGAAATTACAAAAATCATTCCACACTTCAGTTGTCATTCCTTCCCTATGACATTGATTGTAAGGTCATTTCTCATATAAAATGACTTAAATCATCAATGTCAGTTTTGCATAAATCTTGGCTTAAATTATGCAAATTTATGGAACACTAGAGTCTTTATTGCAGCAGTCCATGTATCAGTATGAAGTCGTGAATTACTTTCAAAGGCAACAACACCACAAAAATCACAGCAGGAACACAATTATAAATTTTTCTACTTGTAAATATTCGTGCATGACCTCAGTCAGTAATGCAGCTTTATGACATTGTAGATTAGGTCACTTTTTATGTGAAAGAGGCAAACAGAAGCACTGTCAGTGTAGTATAAGTCCTGTCATGAATTTAGCAACCACTTTGCACAATTAGAGTCCCTTTTGCAGCTACCCATGTGTCAGTATGAAGTCACCAAAGATTATTCAACACCACTAAACATTATATAAATATGATAATATAAGAAATCTTGCACAGACTTTGGAAAATATTTATACTACATTCCACACATCATTCCTGCTCTGTAAGTGTGAGCATAAGGCAATTCATTATGGAAAATCATTGATCAAAATCTGTCAATGTTGTATATCTCCTGGCATGAATTTAGCAATCATTATGCAAGATTAGAAACCCTATTGCAGCTGTGCAATTAATACCTGTACGATGTCGTGAATCATGTTGAATGCCAGTACACTTAAGCTAACATTGGAATTTAATAAATCTTGCTATGAATTTGAAGAAAAAAATTTTCTACATTCACTTCTCTTTCCTGTTCTATAGATTGAATATAAAGTCATTGCTCTGTTAGAATTTATTAAATGAATCGCTCTCTGTCTTGTATAAACCCTTGCTTAAATTTTTCAAATTTATGCAACACTAAGAGTCCTTATTTCAACTGTCCATGTATGAGTAACAATTCCTGAACTACTTTTCAAGACAAAAAAAAATTACAGGAGGCCTACAATTCTACGCTTTTTTACTTCTAGGATATTTCCGCAAGAGTTCAGTTGATAATGCAGCATTGAGATTCGTAGTTTAAGTCACTTCTTATGTGAAATCAGCAAACGAAAGTATTGTCAATGCCGTATAAGCCCTGGTATGAATTTAGCAACAATATTGTATGTCTGGGACCATCAATCAAAGCTGTCCTTTTGTCAGTATGAAGTCGTCGAAGATTATTCAACACCACTACGCTTTTACAAACATGAGAATGTAATAAGGCTTGCATGAAATTTAGAAAATATTTATACTACACTTAATTCGTCATTCCTGCCCTGTAATTATGAGCGCAAAGTTAGTTATTATTAAGAATCAATAACCTTAATGACTGTCAGTGTTGTATAATTCCTGGAACGAATTTAGCAACTATTATGCAAGACAAGAGACACTATTCAACTCTTCCATTATCTGCAGTAAGATGTGAAGGACTATTGAACACCAGTACACTTAAAGAAACATTGCAAACCAATAAATTTTACTACGAATTTGAGAAAAAATTTATTTTACACATCATTCCTTCTCTGTAACATTGAGCGTACAGTCATATCTCAAGTAAGATGGATAAAATAACCAATGTCTGTCTGTCTTGCATAAGCCCTGGCCAAAAGTTTGCAAAATTATGCAATATTAGAGTGCTAAAGAAACATTTTATGTGAAATAAGCAAACAAAAGCACTGTCAGTGTAGTATAAGTTCTGTCATCAATTTAGCAACACCTATGCAGCACTAGAGTCCCTATTGCAGATGCCAATGTGTCAGTATTAAGTCACCAAAAATTATTCAACACAACTACACGTATATAAATCTGGCAATATAAGAAATCATGCATAGATTTGGAAAGTATTTACACTATATGCCATACATCATTCCTGGTCTCTAAGTATGATCACAACGTAATTCCTTAAAGAAAATCATTCATCAAGATATCTGTCAGTGTTGTATATTTTCTGGCAGGAATTTAGCAATTATTATGCAACGCTAGAAACTCTTATCGTAGCTGTCAAAATTTCTGTATGATGTCGTCAAACAATGCTCCATGCCAGTAAGCTTAACATTCAAATCTAATAAATCTTACCATGAATTTGGGAAAAATTCATTCTACACTTCAGTTGTCATTCATTCTCTATAACATTAAGCATACAGTCTTTTCTCAAGTAAGAAGACTTAAATAATCAATGTCAGTTTTGTATAAACCCTGGCTTAAATTTTGCAAATTTATGCTACACTAGAGTCCTTATTTCAGCTGTCTAAGTATAAGTATTAAATCGTGAATTACTTTTCAATTCAACAACACAAAAAAAAAAAAACACCATAGTCCAACAATTCTACATTTTTCTACCTGTAAATATTTATGCACGAGCTCAGTTGGTAATGCAACTTTGAGCCTTGTATATTAAGCCACTTTTTATGTGACATCAGCAAACAAAAGTACCTATTGACAGAGCTGTATAAGCCCTAGCATGAATTTATCAACTACAATGCCCATATTGCTGCTGTCCATGTGACATGAAGTCGTTAAATATTATCCAAGACCACTACACCTTACCAAACATGAGAATGTACTAAATCTTACACGTAATATGCAAAATATTTATACTACACTTACGTTGTCATTCCTGCAACTATGAGCGTCAAGTACCCGTAAGTTATTATTAAAAGTTCATCATTTAAATTACTGTCAATGTTGTATAATACCTGGTATGAATTTATTAACTATCGTGCAAGACAAGAGACACTATTCAACTCTTCAATTATCTGTAGGAAGTTGTCAAGCAATATTGAATATCAGTACACTTAGGAAAAATAGGAATCCAGTAAATCTCGTTATGAATTTGGTAGAAAATCCAGTCTAACTACAGTTATCATTATTGCCCTATAGGGTTTAGTGTAAAGTCAGTGCTCATGTAAAACGGGTACTAAAAGAATCACATGCAATGTTGTGTCAACTCTGGCCTAAATTTTACAAATTTCTGCATCTGACCAAGTATGACTATGAAGTGGTAAATTATATTTCACAGAAAGAACACCAGAAAAATAAAGCATGGCACACATACACAAAATGAATTCTAAATTCATTCCTATTGTAGAAATTTATGCATGAGCTCAGTTAGTTGTAGATTAAGTTATTTTTATGTAAAATCAACAAACAAAAGACTCTCAGTGTAGTATAAGACCTTGCATGAATTTAGCAACTCTGCAGGATTTTAGTCCTTATCACAGCTATTCCATATGTCAGTATGAAGTCGTCAAACATTATTTAACACCACTACACATTTACAAACATGACAATGTAGCGTAATCAATCTTGCATGAAATGTGGAAAATATTTATACTAGGCCTACACTCAACTCGTTATTCCTGCCCTGTAAGTATGAGAGCCAAGTAAGTTATTATTATAAAAAAATAAAAGAAACTAAATGACTGTCAGTGTCGTATAATTCCTGGCATGAATTCAACAACAATTATGCAAGAAAAGAGACACTATACGACTCTGCAATTATCTGTATAAGGTCGTGAAGCAGTATTGCATACCAGTACAGATAAGGAAATATTTTAATGCAATAAATCTTGCTATGAATTTGGGAAAAATTTATTCTAAAATTCAGTTGCCATTCCCGCACTATAGAATTGAGTATAAAGATATTTCTCTGATAAAATTACTTAGAAATGACAGTCAGTCGTGTATAAAATCTGGCTTAATTTTTTTTAACTTATGCAACATTAGAGTCATTATTTTAGCTGTCCAAGAATGAGTATGAAGTCGTGAATTACTTTTCGAGGTAACAACACAAAAGAAAAAAACAACATGGGAGGATACAAATCTAAACTCTTCTATTTGTAGATATTTATGCATGGGCTCAGTTGGTAAGGCAATTTGAAAACTTGAGGAATAAGTCACTTTTATGTGAAACGAGCAAACAAATGTGCTGTCAGTGTTGTATAATTCCAGTAAGAATTTACCAACCACTATGTCGTTCTGGAGTTCCTATTGCAGCTGTCCATGTCTCAGTATGAAGTCAAAAATTATTCTACGCCATTACACTTATACAAACATGAGAATGTAAGAAATCTGATATGAAATTTAGAAAATATGTATACCACACTCTATACATCATTCCTGCTCTATATGTATGAGCATAAAGTAATTCATTATGGAAAATCACAAATCAAAATATCTGTCAGTGTTATATAAGTGATAGCATAAATTTAGCAATCATAACAAAGGACAAAAAAGCCTATTGCAGCTCTTCAATTATCTGTATGAAGTCGTAAACCACTGTTGAACATTAGTACACTTAACAAAACATTAGAATCTAATAAATCTTGATATGATATTGGGAAAAATTTATTCTACATTTAAATTGTCATTCCTAACCTATAGGATGTAATGTATACCCAATTATTATGTAAAATTATTTTAAAAATCCTTGTCAGTCTCGTATAAACTCTAGCTTATATTTTGCAAATTTATGCAACACTAGAGTGTTTATGGCTGCTCTCCAAGTTTGAATACGAAGAAGTGGCAACAACACCAAAAAAGGACGAGTGGTCTACAATTCTTAATTCCTCTAATTGTAAATATTTATGTATGAGCTCAGTTAGTAATACAGCCTTATGACTTGTAGATTAAGCCACATTTTATGTGAAATCAGCAAACAAAAGTACTGTCAGTCTTGTATAAGTTATAGCAAGAATTTAGGAACCACCAATATGTAGTAAATCTTGCATGGAATTTGGAAAATATTTATACTACACGTAATTCATCATTCCTGCCTTGTAAGTATGGACTCTAAGTAAGTTATTATTAAAAATTAAGAAACTAAATGACTTTCAGTGTTCTGTAATTCCTGGCATGAATTTAGCAACCATTATGTAAGAAATGAGACACTATTCAACTCTTCAATTATCTGCAGCAAGTTGTGAAGCATTACTGAACAGCAGTACACTTAAGGAAACATTGGGATCTAATAAAGCTTGCTATGAATCTGGGAAAAGTTTATTCTACACTTCACTTCTCTTTCCCTCTCCACAGGATTGAGCATGAAGTCAATTCTCTGGTAAAATTCCTTAAAAAATTGCATTCAGTCTGGTATAAACCCTGGTTTAAATTTTGCCAATCTATGCAACACTTGAGTCTTTACTTCAGCTCTCCAAGTATGAGTACAAAGTCGTGAATTACATTTCAAAGCATCAACATCACAAAGATCACGGGAGGCCCACAATTTTAAATTTTTCCACTTGTAAATATTTATGCATGACCTCAGTCGGTAATGCAGCTTTATGAATTGTAGATTAAGTCACTTTTTATGTGAAATAAGCTAACACAAGCACTATCAGTGTAGTACAAGTTCTGTCATGAATTAGCACTTCCTTTTAGCACTGCATTGAGATGACCATACGTCAGTATCAAGTCACCAAAGATTATTCATCACCACTACACCTATATAAACCTGGCAATATGAGAAATCATGCATGGAATTTGGAAATTATTTATACTACATTCCATACATCATTCGAGCTATGGAAGTATGAGCACACGGAATTACTTATGGAAAATCATTTATCAAAATCTCTCTGTGTTGTATACATCCTGGCACGAATTTAGCAATCATTATACACGACTAAAAACCCTATTGCAGCTCTGCAATTATGTGTAGGAAGCCGTCAAGCATTATTAAAAAAAAGTACACTTAAGGAAAATTTGGAATATAATAAATCTTGCTATGAATTAGGGAAATCATTTATACTACACTTCATTCTTCATTTCTTCCCTATAACATTGAGTGCAAAGTCGTTTCCCTTGTAAAATTACTTCAATAATCAATGTCAGTATTGTATAAGCCCTGTTTAAATTTTCCAAATCCATACAACACTGGAGTGCTTATTGCAGCTCTCCAAGTATGAGTAAGAAGTCAGGGAATAATTTTTAAAGCAACACCACAAAAAATTGCTGAAGAATACAATTCCAAATTTTTCTACTTGTAGATATATATGCATGACTCAGTCGGTAATGCAAATGAGCAAACAAAAGCACTGTCAATGTAGTGTAACCTGTCATGAAATTAGCAACCCCTATGCAGGAATAGAGTACCTACTGCAGATGTCCATGTGTCAATATGAAGTCACCAAAGATTATTTATTCATCACCACTACACCTATATAAACCCCGCAATATAAGAAATCATGCATGAAATTTGAAAAAGGTTTATACTACATTCCATATATCATTCATGCTCTGGAAGTATGAACACACGGAATTTATTATAGAAAATCATTGATCAAAATTTCTGACAGTATTGTATATGTCCTGCTATGAATTTAGCAATCATTATGCAACACTACAAACCCTATTGCAGTTGTCAAAATTTCTGTACAATGTCGTCAAGCACTACTGCACTCTAGTAAACTTAACAAACATTGAAATCTAATAAATCTTGCTACGAATTTGGGAAAAATTTATTCTACACTTCACTTCTCTTTGTCACCCATAGGATTGAGTATAAAGTCATTTCTCTGGCTGGTATAATTGTAAAAAAAAATCGCAATTAGTCTTGTAAAATCCCTGGCTTAAATTTTGCAAATTTATGCAACACTAAACTCTTTATTTCAGTTGTCCAAGTGTCAGCATCAAGTCGTGAATAACTTTCCTACTCAACAACACCAAAAATAAAAGAAAAGGGACCATACGAAAACAATTCGACATTTTTCTACATGTAAATGCTTATCCATTAGCTCAGCTGTTAATGCACCTTTGAGACTTATAGATTAAGCCACTTCTTACGTGAAATCAGCAAACAAAAGTATTGTCGGTGCTGTATAAACCCTGGCATTAATTAAGTAATAACAATGGAGGTATACAGCACCTATTGCTGTTGTCTATTTGTCAGTATGAGGTCGTCGAAAATTGTTCTACACCACTACAGATTTACAAAGATGAGAATGGAATAAACCTTGCATGGAATTTGGAAATATTTATACTATGCTTAAGTCGTCACCCCTGCCCTCTAAGCATCAGCGACAAATAAGTCATTACTAAAAATATTCATAACGTAAATGGCTGTCAGTGTTGTATAATTCCTGGTATGAATTTAGGAACTGTTATGCAAGACAAGAGAAACTATTAATCTCTTCAGTTGTCTGAAGCAAGTCGTGAAGCACTATTGAACAACTATACACTTAAAGAAACATTGGAATCTAACAAATCTTGTTATAAATGTGGGAAAATTTATTCTACACTTCAATTCTCTTTCCTGCTCCGTAAGATTGAGTGTCAAGTCATTTCTCTCGTAAAACTGCTTAAAAAAAATCGCAGTCTTGTATAAACCGCAGCTTAAATTTCGCAAATTTATGCAACACTAAATTCCTTATTTCAGCTGTCCAAGTATGAGTACAAACTCATCAATTACATTTCAAAGCTAAAATACCACAAATAAAACGGGGGTCTGCAATTCTAAATTCTTCCACTTGTAAATGTTTATGCATAACCTCAGTCGATAATGCACTTTATGAATTATAGAATAAGTCTGTTTTTACGTGAAATATGCAAACAGAAGCACTATCAGGGTAGTATAAGTCCTGTCATGAATTTAGCAATCCCTATCCAAGATTAGACTCTCTTTTGAAGCTGCCCATGTGTCAGTATAAGTCACCAAAGATTATTCATCACCACTACACCTATATAAACATGACAATATAAGAAATCTTCCATGATTTTTAGAACATATTTATACTACGTTTCATACATCATTTCTGTTCTATAAGTATGAACATAAGGTAATTCATTATAGAAAATCATTGATCAAAATCTCTGTCAGTGTTGTATATGTTCTGGGATGAATTTAGCAATCATTATGCAAACTAGAAACCCTATTTCAGCTGTCAAAATTTCTGTACATTATCGTGAAACACTGCTGCACACTAGTAAACTTAACAGACACTGGTATCTAATAAATCTTGCTATGAATTTGGAAAAAAAAATTATTCTATTCTTTTTTCCTGCTCTATAGTATCGAGTCTAAAGTCATTTCTGTAGCAAAATTACTTAAAAAGAACTGCTGTTGGTCTTGTGTCAACCGTGGCTTAAATTTTGCAAATTTATGAAACACTAAATTCCTTATTTCAGCTGTCCAAGTATGAGTATCAAGTCGTGAATTATTTTTGAAATTAACAACTCACCCCCCTCCCAAATAAAGCATTGTAGGCCAACAATTCTACATTTTTCTACCTGTAAATATTTATGCATGAGCTCATTTGGTAATGCAGCTTTCAAACTTGCAGATTAAGCCACTTCTCATGTTAAATCAGAAACAAAAGTATTGTCATTGTTGTATAAACCCTGGCATGCATTAGCAACAACAATGCAGATATAGAGTCCCTATTGCAGCTGTCCATGTGTCACTATGAAGTCGTCAAAGATTATTCAAAACAACTAACCTTTAAAAACATGATAATGTTCTAAATCTTACATGGAATTTGCAAAATATTTATACTACACTTAAGCAGTCAATCCTGCCCTGTAATTATGAGCGCCAAGTACCGTTAACTTGGTATTAAAAGTTAATATCCTAAATGACTGTCAGTGTTGTATAATCCCTGGCATGAATTTAGCAACTATTATGCAAGACTAGAAACACTATTCAACTCTTCAATTATCTGTAGGAACTCGTGAAGCAATACTGAATACCAATACAGTTAAGAAAACATAGAATCTAATTAATCTCTTATGAATTTGGGAGAAAATTCATTCTACATTTCAGTCGTCATTCCTGCTCTATAGGATTGAGTATAAGGTCAGTGCTCATGTCAAACCAGGCACTTTAAGAATCACAGTTTGTATTGAATTGACTCTGGCATAAATTTTCCAAATTTAAGCAACACTAGAGTCTCATTTCAGCTGTCCAAGTGTGAGTAGGAACTCGTGAATTACTTTTCAAGGCAACAATATAACAGAAATTACGGAGGGCCTGTAATTCTAAATTCTTCCACTTGTAAATATTTATGCATGACCTCAGTCGGTAATAGAGCTTTAGGAATTTTAGATGAAGTCACATTTTATGTGAAGTAAGGAAACAGAAGCACTACCACTGTGGTATAAGTCCTGTCATTAATTTAAAAATCATTATGCAAGACTAAATTTCCTATTGCAGCTGCCCATATGTCAGTATGAAGTCACCAATGATTACAATGATTATTCAACACCACTACACCTATATAAACAAGGCAACATAAGAAATCTTGCATGGTTTCTAGAAAATATTTACACTACATTCCATACATCAATCCTGCTCTGTAAGTAAGAGCATAAGGTAATAATATATAAGGAAAAAACAGTGAACAAAACCTCTGTCAGTGTTTTAAACTTCATGACATGAATTTAGTAATCATTATGCAAGACCAGAAACCTTAATGCAGATGTCCAATTATTTGTAGGAAGTCGTAGAGCACTATTGAATAAATGTACACATAAGGAAACATTGGAATCTAACATATCTTGCTATGATATTGGAAAAAAAATTTATTTTATACTTCAGTTGTCATTGCAGTCCTATAAGATTTAGTGTAAAGTCAGGTACTTAAGGAATCACAGGCACTGTTATATAAACTGTAGCTTAAGTTCTGTAAATTTGTGCAACACTAAACTTCTTTGTGGACCTGACCATGTATGATTATGAGTGGTGAATTACGTTTCAGAGCAAAAAAAGAGAGAAAGAATGGGACACATTCCAGTCTAAATTCTTTACTATTGTAGAAATGTATGAATGACCTCACTCGGTTAAGGAGCTTTATGAGTTGTAGATTATGTTATTTTTATGCAACATCAGTCAACAAAACACTGTTAGTGTTGTATAAGACCTGGTATAATATTAACAACCACTATGCAGAACATCAGTCCTTACTATAGCGGCTGATGTATCAGTTAAAGTTGTCAAACATTATTCAACATCACTACACCTGTGGAAACATGGCAATGTAAGAAATCTTGCATGGATTTTGGAAAATATTAATACTGAATTTCTGACATCATTCCTGTCCTATAAGTATGAGAATAAGGTAATTCATTATGGTAAATATTCATCAAAATCTCTGTCAGTGTTTATGTCCTAACCTCAATTTAGCAATCATTATGGAAGACTACAAGCCCTATTGCAGCTGTTCAACTATCTATATGATGTCGTGAAACACCATCGAAAGCCAGTCAATTTTAGTACACATTGGAATCTAATAAATCTTGCTTTGAATTGGGGAAAAAATTCATTCTACACTTCAGTTGTCGTTATTGCCCTATAGGATTTAGAGTAAAGTCAGTGCTCATGTAAAACCAGGTGCTTATTTATGCAACACCAGAATCCTATGTGCACCTGACCAAGTTTGACTATGAAGTACTAGTGAATTACATTTCACAATATCAACACCAAAAAAATAAAGCATTGGAGACATATCATTCTAAATTCTGTCATATTGTAGAAATTTAGGTATTAGCTCAGTACGTAATTCAGCTTAATTAGTTATAGATTCAAATTATTTTTATGTCAAACCAGCAATCAAAACCCTCTCGGTGTAGTTTAAGACCTGGCAAGAATTTAGCAACCATTATGCAGGATTTCAGTCCTTATCAGAGCTGTCCATGTATCAGTATGAAGTCGTCAAAGATTATTCAACACCACTATATATTTACAAACATGAGAATGTAAATAAATCTTGCATGGACTTTCGAAAATGTTAATACAACACTTAACCCATCATTTCTGCCCTGTAAGTATCAGAGCCAATTAAGGTATTCTTAAAAATTAGAAACCAAATCATCATCAGTGTTCTATAACTTGTGCCATGAATTTAGTAACTATTTTATAAGAAAAGAGACACTATTCGATTCTTGAATTATATGTGGGAGGTCGTGAGTCACAATTGAACACTAGTACATGTAAGGAAGCATTGAAATCTAATAAATCTTCGTATCAATTTGGAAAAAAATTATTTCACACTTCACTTCTCTTTCCCGCTCCATAGGACTGAGTGTAAAGTCATTTCTCTGGCTGTTAAAATTGCTTAAAAATCGCAGTCAGTCTTGTACAAACCCCGGCTTAAATTTTGCAAATCTATTCAAAAACTACAGTCCTTATTTTCAGCTGTCCAAGTATCAGTACGAAGCTGTAAATTATTTTCCAAAGCAACAACACCCACAAAAATCACAGCGAGTCTCCAATTCTACATTCTTTCAATTGTAAATATTTATGCATGACTCAGTCGGTAATACAGATTTATGAATAATAGATTAAGTCACGTTTTATGTGAAATCTCCAAACAGAAGCACTGTCAGTGTACTACAAATCCTGTGATGAACTTAGCAATCCCTATGCAAGACTAGAGTCTCTTTTGAAGCAACCCATGTGTCAGTATGAAGTCACCAAAGATTATTGAAAATCACTACACCTATATAAATCTGGAAATATAAGAAATCTTGCACGGATTTTAGAAAATATATATACTACATTCCACGCATCAGTCCTGCTCTGTAAGTATGAACATAAGGTAATTCATTATATAAATGCATTGACCAAATATCTGTCAGTGTTTTATATGTACTGGCAAGAATTTAGCAATTATTATGCAACACTATAAACCCTATTGCAGCTGCGCAATTATCTGTAGAAAGTCGTCAAGCAATACTGAGAACAGTAAACTTAAGGAAACATTGGAATCTAACAAATCTTGTTATGAATTTGGAAAAAAAATTATATTATCCTTCAGTTGCTATTCTTGCTCTATAGGATTTAGTGTAAAGTCAGTGCTCATGTAAAACTAGGTGCTTAAAGAATCACAGAGTGTGTTGTGAAACCTCTGGCTTAAGTTTTGCAAATTTGTGGAACACTAGAATTCTTTGTGGACTTGAAAAACTCTGAGTATGACGTGGTGAATTAGCTTTCAGGGCAAAAAACAAAATGGGAAACAAAAAATTCTAAATTCTTGGCTATTGTAGAAATTTATTACTGACCTCAGTCGGTAATGCAGCTTTATAAGTTTTAGATTAAGTTAGAAAACAAGTCACTGTCAATGTTGTATAAGACCCAGTATGAATATAGCAACCACTATGCTGGATTTCAGTCCTTGCTACAGCTGTTCATGAGTCAATATGAAGTTGTCAACCATTATTCAACACCTATATAAACATGGTAGTGTACGAAATCTGGCATGGATCTTGGAAAATACTTATGCTACATTTCATACATCATTCCTGTTCTGTAAGTATGACTATAACTTAATTCATTATGGAAAATCATTGACCAAAATCTCTGTCAGTGATGTATATGTCCTGGCATGAATTTAGCAATCATCATATAAGACTAGAACCCCTACTGTAACTGTTCAAATATCTGTATGATGTCGCGAAACACTATTGAACGCCAGTCCACATCAGCAAACATTGAAATCTAATAAATCTTGCTTTGAAGTTTTGGAAAAAATTTATTCTACACTTCACTTCTCTTTCCTGCTCTAAAGGATTGGGTGTAAATTCATTTCTGGTAAATTACTTTAAAAAAAATTGCTATCACTCTTCCATAATCTTGGCTCAAATTTTGGAAATTAATACAAAACTTGAGTCCATATTTCAGCTGTCCAAGTACGAGTATCTTAGCATGAATTACTTTTCAAGACAACAATACTTAAAAAAGCACGGGAATACTACAATAATTCTACATTTTTCTACCTATAAACATTTATGCATGAGCTCAATTGGTTATACAGCTTTGAGACTTGTAGAGTATGTCACTTCTAATGTCATATCAGCAAACAAAAGTATTGTCATTGTTGTATAAGGCCTGGCATGAATTTAGCAAGAACAATGGAGGTATACAGCAACTATTTCAGCTATTCATGTGTCAGTATGACGTCGTCAAAGATTATTCAACGCCACTACACCTTTACAAACATGAGAATATAATAATATTTGCATGGAATTTGGAAAATATTTATACAACACGTAAGTCGTCACTTCTGTCCACTACGTACGAGTGTCAAATAAGTTGTTATTAAAAATGAATAACCTAAATAACTGTCAGAGCTGTATAATTTCCTGGCATACGTTTAGGAAATATTATGCAAGACTAGAGACAATATTCAACTCTTCAATTATCTGTAGCAAGTAGTGAAGCATTATGGAACAAAAGTACACTTAAGAAAACATTGGAGTCTAATAAATCTTACTATGAATTTGGGAAAAAAATTTATTCTATACTTCTTTCACTCTCTATAACATTGAGCATACAGTCATATCTCAATGTAATCAATGTCTGTCTTGTACAAACACTGGCTTAAATTTTGCAAAATTATGCAACAGTAGAGTGCTTATTGCAACTGTCCAAGCATGAATATGAAGTAAGAAATTACTCTACAAGGCAACAACACCAAAAAAATTGCGGCAAGGCAACAATTATTAGTTTTTCTACTAGTAATTGTTTATGCTGGACCTCAGTCTGTAATGAAGCTCTATTAATTTTACTTACTTACTTACTTACTGACTTTTAAGGAACCCGGAGGTTCATTGCCACCCTCACATAAGCCCGCCATTGGTCCCTATCCTGAGCAAAATTAATCCATTCTCTATCATCATATCCCACCTCCCTCAAATCCATTTTAATATTATCTTCCCATCTACGTCTCGGCCTCCCTAAAGGTCTTTTTCCCTCCGGCCTCCCAACTAACACTCTATATGGATTTCTGGATTCGCCCATAAGTGCTACATGCCCTGCCCATCTCAAACGTCTGGATTTAATGTTCCTAATTATGTCAGGTGAAGAATACAATGCGTGCAGCTCTGCGTTGTGTAACTTTCTCCATTCTCCTGTAACTTCATCCCTCTTAGCCCCAAATATTTTCCTATGCACCTTATTCTCAAACACCCTTAATCTCTGTTCCTCTCTCAAAGTGAGAGTCCAAGTTTCACAACCATAAAGAACAACTGGTAATATAACTGTTTTATAAATTCTAACTTTCAGATTTTTTGAACAGCAGACTGGATGATAAAAGTTTCTCAACCGAATAATAACAGGCATTTCCCATATTAATTCTGTGTTTAATTTCCTCCCGAGTATCATTTATATTTGTTACTGTTGTTCCAAGATATCTGAACTTCTCCACCTCTTCAAAAGATAAATCTCCAATTTTTATATTTCCATTTCGTACAATATTCTGGTCACGAGACATAATCATATACTTTGTCTTTTCGGGATTTACTTCCAAACATATCTCTTTACTTGCTTCCAGTAAAATTCCCGTGTTTTCCCTAATCGTTTGTGGATTTTCTCCTAACATATTCACGTCATCCTCATAGGCAAGCAGCTGATGTAACCTTCAATTCCAAACCTCTCTGTTATCCTGGACTTTCCTAATGGCATACTCTAGAGCAAAGTTAAAAAGTAAAGGTGATAGTGCATCTCCTTGCTTTAGCCCACAGTGAATTGGAAAAGCATCTGACAGAAACTGACCTATACGAACTCTGCTGTACGTTTCCTATTAATTCTATATTAAGAAACATTTTATGTGAAATAAGCATACAAGAGCACTGTCTGTGTACTATAATTCCTGTCATCAATTTAGCAACCCCTATGCAGGACTAGAGACCCTATTGCAGATCCCCATGTGTAAGTATTAAGCAACCAAAGATTATTAAACACCAGTACACCTATATAACCTGGCAATATAAGATGATATCATGCATAAATTTGGAAAACATTTACACTATATGGCATACATCATTCCTGGTCTCTAAGTATGATCACAAAGTAATCAAGATCTCTGTCAGTGTTGTATATGTCCTGGGATGAATTTAGCAATCATTATGCAACACTAGAAACCCTATCGCAGCTGTCAAAATTTCTGTATGATGTCGTGAAACAATGCTCCACGCTAGTAAGCTTAACATTCGAATCTAATAAATCTTGCCATGAATTTGGGAAAAAATTGATTCTACACTTCAGTTGTCATTCCTTCCCTATAACATTAAGCGTACAGTTTTTTCTCAAGTAAGACGACTCAAATAATCAATGTCAGTCTTGTATAAACCTGGCTTAAATTTTTAAAATTTATGCTACACTAGAGTCCTTATCTCAGCTGTTCCAAGTGTAAGTATTAAATCGTGAATTAATTTTCAACTCAACAACACAAAAGAAAACCCATAGTTCAACAATTCTACATTTTTCTACATGTAAATATTTATGCATGAGCTCAGTTGGTAATGCAACTTTGAACCTTGTAGATTAAGCCACTTTTTATGTGACGTCAGCAAACAAAAGTATTGTCAGTGCTGTATAAGCCCTAGCATGATTTAGCAACTACAATGCAAGTCTAGAGCCCCTATTGCTGCTGTCCATGTGTCACAAAGTCGTCAAAGATTATTCAAGACCACTACAACTTTACTAACATGAGAATGTACTAAATCTTACATGGAATTTGCAAAATATTTATACTACACTTACGTTGTAATTCCTGCAACTATGAGCACCAAGTACCCGTAAGTTATTATTAAAAGATAATAACCTAAATTACTGTCAGTGTTGTGTAATACCTGGCATGAATTTACCAACTACCATTGCAAGACAAGAGACACTATTCAACTCTCAATTATCTGTAGGAAGTCGTGAAGCAATACTGAACATCAGTACACTTAAGGAAAAATAGTATGGTAATCTAATAAATCTCGTTATGAATTTGGAAAAAAATCCATTCTACACTGCAGTTATCATTATTACCCTATAGGGTTTAGTGTAAACTTAGGGTTATGTGAAACCAGGTACTAAAAGAATCACAGGCAATGTTGTGTCAACTCTGACCTATATTTCAACAAATTTATGCAACACTAGACTCCTTCATGCATCTGACAAAGTATGGCTATGAAGTGGTGAATTATATTTCACAGAAAGAACACCAAAAAAACAAAGCATGGGACACATACAGTTCTAAATTCTTTCCTATTGTAGAAATTTATGCACGAGCTCAGTTAGTTGTAGATTAAGTTATTTTTATGTAAAATCAACAAACAAAGATACTCAGTGTAGTATAAGACCTGGCATGAATTTAGCAACTCTGCAGGATTTTAGTCTTATCACAGCTGTCCATGTGTCAGTATGAAGTCGTCAAACATTATTTAACACCACTACACATTTACAAACATGAGACTGTAATCAATCTTGCATGCAGTTTGGAAAATATCTATACTACACTTAACTCGTTATTCCTGTCCTGTAAGTATGAGAGCCAAATAAGTTATTATTAAAAAAAGAGAAACTAAATGACTGTCAGTGTTGTATAATTCCTGGCATGAATTAAGCAACAATTATGCAAAAAAGAAACACTATATGACTCTGAAATTATCTGTATGAGGTCGTGAAGCAGTATTGAACACCAGTACACTTAGGGAAATATTGGAATCCAATAAATCTTGCTATGAATTTGGGAAAAATTCATTCTACTCTTCACCTCTCTTTCCCGGGCCATAGGATTGAATGGAAAATAATTTCTCAGTAAAATTCTTAAAAATCACACCCAGTCACGTATAAATCCTAGCTTAAATTTGCAAATTTATGCAACACTAGAGTCTTTATTTCAACTGTCCAAGTATGAGTACGAAGTCTTCAATTACTTTTCAAAGTAACAATGCCACTAAAATCTAAATTTTTCCACTTGTTAATATTTATGCATGTCCTCAGTCGGTAATACAGCTTTATGAATTGTAGTATAAGTCCATTTCTACGTGAAATAAGCAAACAGGAGCACTGTCAGTGTAATAGAAGTTCCGTCATGAATTTAACAATCCCTATGCAAGACTAAAGTCGATATTCCAGCTGCACATGTGTCAATATGAAGTCACGAAATATTATTCAATAGCACTACACCTATATAAACATGGCAATATAAGAAATATTGCATGAATTTTAGAAAATATTTATACTACATTCCATATATCATTCCTGCTTTGTAAGTATGGACATAAGGTTATTTATTACGGAAAATCACTCATCAAAATCTCTGTCAGTCCTGTATATGTCCTGGCATGAATTTAGCAATCGTTATGCAAAACTAGAAACTCCATTGCAGCTGTGCAATTATCTGTATTAAGTCGTCAAGCACTATTGAACAACAGTACACTTAAGGAAACATAGGGACCTAATAAATCTGTCTATGAAATTGGAAAAAAATTTATTCTACACTTCATTTGTCACTACTGCCCCATAGGATTTAGTATAAAGTCAGTGCTCATATAAAACTAAGTACTTAAAGAATCACAGGCAGTGTTGTAGAAACACTGCATTAGGTTTTCCAAATTTGTGCTACACTAGAATTCTTTGTGCACCTGACCAACTTTGAGTATGAAATGATGAAATATGTTTCAGACTAAAGAAAAAAGCATGGGAGAAATACAATTCTACATTTTCTGGCTTTGAAGTTGGAAAAAAAATTATTATATACTTCATTTGTCATTACTGCCCCATAGGATTTAGTATAACATCAGTTTTCATATAAAACTAAGTACCGGTACCTAAAGAATCACAGGTAGTGTTGTAGAAACATGGCATTAGGTATTGCAAACTTGTGCTACACTAGAATTCTTTGTGCACCTGACCAATTAGGAATATGAACTGATGAAATATGTTTCAGACTAAAAAAAAAAAACATGGGAGAAATACAATTCTATATTTTTCCTATTGTAGAAATTTGTGCATGAAATGAGTCGGTAATGCAGCATTATACGTTGTACATTAAGTTATTTTTTTATGTAAGATCAGCAAAGAAAACACTGTCAGTGTTGTATAAGACCTGGTATGAATTTAACAACCAGTATGCAGGAATTCAGTCCTTACTACAGCTTCATGTGTCTATATGAAGTTGTAAAACATTATTCAACAGCACTGCACCTATACAAACAAGGCAATGTAACAAATCTGGCATGGATTTTAGAAAATATTTACTGCACATTCCTGACATCATTCCTGTTCTATAATATAAGCATAAGTTAATTCATTATGGAAAATCATTGATCAAAATCTCTGTCAGTGCTGTGTAAGTCCTGGCATGAATTTAGCAATCATTATGCAAGACTAGAAACCCTATTGCAGCTGTCCAAGTATCTGTATGATGTCGTGAAAACTTTTGAACGTCATTCCACTAAAGCAAACATTGGAATCCAATAAAACCTGCTTTAAATTTGGGAAAAAGTAAAGTCATTTTCCTGGTAAAATTATTTAAAACAAACGCTGTCAGACATCTACAATCCTGCCTTTAATTTTACAAGTTAATGCAACACTTGAGTCCATATTTCAGCTGTGCAAGTACGAGTAACATGTCATGAATTACTTTTCAAGGCAATAGCACTAAAAAAAAAAAAAAAAAAAAAAAAAAAAAAAAAAAAAAAAAAAAAAGCACAGGTGGCCTACAATTCTACATTTTTCTACATGTAAATATTTATGCATGAGCTCAGCTAGTAATACAGTCTTGAATCTTGTAGATTAAGTCACTTCTAATGTCATGTCACCAAACAAAAATATAGTCATTCCTGTATAAGCCCTGGTATTAATTTACCATCAACAATTGAGGTAAACTGCATCTATTGTAGCTGTCCCATGTGTCAGTATGAAGTCGTCAAACAATATTCAACACCATTAAACATTTACAAACATGAGAATATAATAAATCTTACATGGAATTTGGAAAATATTTTTACTACACTTAACTCGTCATTCCTGCCTTCTAAGTAGGACAGCCAGGTAAGTAATTATTAAAGATTAATAAACTAAATGACTGTCAGCTGTACAATCCCTGGCATGAATTTAGCTACTCTTATGCAAGAAAAGAGACACTATTCGACTCCTCAGTTATCTCTAGAAGGTCGTGAATAACTTTGAACACCAGTAGGCCTACACTTGAGGAAGAATTAAAGTGTAATAAATTTCGCTAGGAATTTGAAAAAAATTATTGTACACTTCACTTCTCTTTCCTGCAACATGGGATTGAGTGCAAAGTCCTTTCCTTTGACAGATAAAATTGCTTAAAAAATCACATTAAGTCTGGCTTAAATTTCGCAAATTTATGCAACACTAGAGTCCTATTTCAGCTGTCAAAATATGAGTACTATGTCGTGAATTACTTTTCAAAGCAGCAACACTACTAAAATCATGGGAGACACACAATTCTAAATTTTTCCACTTGTAAACATTTATGCATGACCTCTGTCGCTAATGCAGCTAGATTTACTCTCTTTTTATGTGAAATAAGGAAACTGAAGCACTGTCAGTGTAGTATAAATCCTGTCATGAATTTCGCAATCCCTATGCAAGACTAGAGTTCCTATTGCAGCTGCCCATGAGTCAGTATGAAGTCACAAACATTATTCATCACCACTACATCTACATAAACCTGGTAATATAAGAAATCAAGAATCGTTTTTGGAAAATATTTATACTACATTCCATACATCATTCCTGCTTTGTAAGTATCAGCATAAGGATATTTCTTACGGAAAATCACTCATCAAAATCTCTGTCAGTGCTGTATATGTCCTTGCATGAATTTATCAATCATTATGTAAAACTAGAAACCCCATTGCAGCTGTGCAATTATCTGTATTAAGTCGCCAAGCACTATTGAACAACAGTACACTTAAGGAAACATTGGAACCTAATAAATCTGTCTATGAAATTGGAAAAAAATTTATTCTACACTTCATTTGTCACTACTGCCCCATAGGATTTAGTATAAAGTCAGTGCTCATATAAAACTAAGTACTTAAAGAATCACAGGCAGTGTTGTAGAAACACTGCATTAGGTTTTCCAAATTTGTGCTACACTAGAATTCTTTGTGCACCTGACCAACTTTAAGTATGAACTAATGAAATATGTTTCAGACTAAAGAAAAAAGCATGGGAGAAATACAATTCTACATTTTTCCTATTGTAGAAATTTGTGCATGAAATGAGTCGGTAATGCAGCATTATACGTTGTACATTAAGTTATTTTTTATGTAAGATCAGCAAAGAAAACACTGTCAGTGTTGTATAAGACCTGGTATGAATTTAACAACCAGTATGCAGGAATTCAGTCCTTACTACAGCTTCATGTGTCTGTATGAAGTTGTAAAACATTATTCAACAGCACTGCACCTATACAAACAAGGCAATGTAACAAATCTGGCATGGATTTTAGAAAATATTTACTGCACATTTCTGACATCATTCCTGTTCTATAATATAAGCATAAGTTAATTCATTATGGAAAATCATTGATCAAAATTTCTGTCAGTGCTGTGTATGTCCTGGCACGAATTTAGCAATCATTATGCAAGACTAAAAACACTATTGCAGCTGTCCAAGTATCTGTATGATGTCGTGAAAACTTTTGAAAATCATTCCACTAAAGCAAACATTGGAATCCAATAAAACCTGCTTTAAATTTGGGAAAAAAGTAAAGTCATTTTCGTGGTAAGGTTATTTAAAACAAACGCTGTCAGACATCTACAATCTTGCCTTTAATTTTACAAGTT
This sequence comes from Periplaneta americana, assembly GCA_025594305.2. Classification (NCBI taxonomy): domain Eukaryota; kingdom Metazoa; phylum Arthropoda; class Insecta; order Blattodea; family Blattidae; genus Periplaneta; species Periplaneta americana. The sequence continues at coordinate 9,848,154 of JAJSOF020000033.1, forward strand.
AATGCAACACTTGAGTCCATATTTCAGCTGTGCAAGTATGAGTATCATGTCATGAATTACTTTCCAAGGCAACAGCACTAAAAAAAAAAAAAAAAAAAAAAGCACAGGAGGCCTACAATTCTACATCTCTCTACCTGTAAATATTTATTCATGAGCTCAGCTAGTAATACAGTCTTGAATCTTGTAGATTAAGTCACTTCTAATGTCATATCACCAAACAAAAATATTGTCATTGCTGTATAAGCCCTGGCATCAATTTAGAATCAATAATGGAGATATACTGCACATATTCTAGCTGTCCATGTGTCAGTATGAAGTCGTCAAACACTATTCAAAGCCATTACACATTTACAAACATGAGAATATAATAAATCTTACATGGAATTTGAAAAATATTTTTACTACACTTAACGCGTCATTCCTGCCGTCTAAGTATGAGAGCCAGGTACGTTATTATTAAAGATTAATAAACTAAATGACTGTCAGCTGTACAATCCCTGGCATGAATTTAGCTACTATTATGCAAGAAAAGAGACACTATTCGACTCCTCAGTTATCTCTAGAAGGTCGTGAATAACTTTTGAACACCAGTAGGCCTACACTTGAGGAAGAATTAAAGTGTAATAAATTTCGCTAGGAATTTGAAAAAAATTATTGTACACTTCACTTCTCTTTCCTGCAACATGGGATTGAGTGCAAAGTCCTTTCCTTTGACAGATAAAATTGCTTAAAAAATCACATTAAGTCTGGCTTAAATTTCGCAAATTTATGCAACACTAGAGTCCTATTTCAGCTGTCAAAATATGAGTACTATGTCGTGAATTACTTTTCAAAGCAGCAACACTACTAAAATCATGGGAGACACACAATTCTAAATTTTTCCACTTGTAAACATTTATGCATGACCTCTGTCACTAATGCAGCTAGATTTACTCTCTTTTATGTGAAATAAGGAAACTGAAGCACTGTCAGTGTAGTATAAATCCTGTCATGAATTTCGCAATCCCTATGCAAGACTAGAGTCCCTATTGCAGCTGCCCATGAGTCAGTATGAAGTCACAAACATTATTCATCACCACTACATCTACATAAACCTGGTAATATAAGAAATCAAGAATCGTTTTTGGAAAATATTTATACTACATTCCATACATCATTCCTGCTTTGTAAGTATCAGCATAAGGATATTTCTTACGGAAAATCACTCATCAAAATCTCTGTCAGTGCTGTATATGTCCTTGCATGAATTTATCAATCATTATGTAAAACTAGAAACCCCATTGCAGCTGTGCAATTATCTGTATTAAGTCGCCAAGCACTATTGAACAACAGTACACTTAAGGAAACATTGGAACCTAATAAATCTGTCTATGAAATTGGAAAAAATTTATTCTACACTTCATTTGTCACTACTGCCCCATAGGATTTAGTATAAAGTCAGTGCTCATATAAAACTAAGTACTTAAAGAATCACAGGCAGTGTTGTAGAAACACTGCATTAGGTTTTCCAAATTTGTGCTACACTAGAATTCTTTGTGCACCTGACCAACTTTAAGTATGAACTAATGAAATATGTTTCAGACTAAAGAAAAAAGCATGGGAGAAATACAATTCTACATTTTTCCTATTGTAGAAATTTGTGCATGAAATGAGTCGGTAATGCAGCATTATACGTTGTACATTAAGTTATTTTTATGTAAGATCAGCAAAGAAAACACTGTCAGTGTTGTATAAGACCTGGTATGAATTTAACAACCAGTATGCAGGAATTCAGTCCTTACTACAGCTTCATGTGTCTGTATGAAGTTGTAAAACATTATTCAACAGCACTGCACCTATACAAACAAGGCAATGTAACAAATCTGGCATGGATTTTAGAAAATATTTACTGCACATTCCTGACATCATTCCTGTTCTATAATATAAGCATAAGTTAATTCATTATGGAAAATCATTGATCAAAATTTCTGTCAGTGCTGTGTATGTCCTGGCACGAATTTAGCAATCATTATGCAAGACTAAAAACACTATTGCAGCTGTCCAAGTATCTGTATGATGTCGTGAAAACTTTTGAAAATCATTCCACTAAAGCAAACATTGGAATCTAATAAATCCTGCTTTGAATTTGGGAAAAAAGTAAAGTCATTTTCCTGGTAAAGTTATTTAAAACAAACGCTGTCAGACATCTACAATCCTGCCTTTAGTTTTACAAGTTCATGCAACACTTGAGTCCATATTTCAGCTGTGCAAGTACGAGTATCATGTCATGAATTAGGAGCACAGAAGGCCTACAATTCTAAATTTCTCTACCTGTAAATATTTATGCATGAGCTCAGCTAGTAATACAGTCTTGATACTTGTAGATTGAGTCACTTCTAATGTCATATCACCAAACAAAAATATTGTCATTGCTGTATAAGCCCTGGCATCAATTTAGAATCAATAATGGAGATATACTGCACATATTCTAGCTGTCCATGTGTCAGTATGAAGTCGTCAAACACTATTCAAAACCATTACATTTACAAACATGAGAATATAATAAATCTTACATGGAATTTGAAAAATATTTTTACTACACTTAACGCGTCATTCCTGCCTTCTAAGTATGAGAGCCAGGTACGTTATTATTAAAGATTAATAAACTAAATGACTGTCAGCTGTACAATCCCTGGCATGAATTTAGCTACTATTATGCAAGAAAAGAGACACTATTCATCTCATCAGTTATCTCTAGAAGGTCGTGAATAACTTTTGAACACCAGTACACTTGAGGAAGAATTAAAATGTAATTAATCTTGCTAAGAATTTGGAAAAAATTTATGGTACACTACACTTCACTTTCCTGCTCTATAGGATTGTGTGCAAAGTCATTTCTCTAGCTGACAAAATTGCTTAAAAAATCACATTAAGTCTGACTTAAATTTCGCAAATTTATTCAAGACTAGTCCTTATTTCAGCTGTCCAAATATGAGTACTAGGTCGTGAATTAATTTTCAAAGCAGCAACACTACAAAAATCACGGGAGACATAAAATTCTAAATTTTTCCACCTGTAAACATTTATACATGATATCAGTCGGTAATGCAGCTTTATGAATTGTAGATTGACTCACTTTTTATGTGAAATAAACAAACAGAAGCACTGTCAGTGTAGTATAAGTCTTGTCATGAATTTAGCAATTGCTATGTAAGACTAGACTCCCTATTGCAGCTGCCCATGTGTCAGTATGAAGTCACCAAACATTATTCATCACTACTACACCTACATAAACCTGGTAATATAAGAAATCATGCCTGGTTTTTGGAAAATATTTAAAACTAAACTCTATACCGGTATGTTATTCCTGCTCTTTAAGTATGAGCACAAGGTAATTCATTATGAAAAATCATTAATCAAAATCTCTGTCAGTGTCATATACATCCCGGGATGAATATAGCTATTGTTATGCAACACTAGAAACACTATTACAACTGTCAAAACTTCTGCATGATGTCGTGAACACTGCTGCACGTTAGTAAATTCATTACGGAAAATCACGAATCAAACTTTCTGTCAGTGTTGTACAAATCCTGGCATCACTTTAGCAATCTCTATGCGAAACTAGGATCCTATTGCAGTGTCAAATTATCTGTACATAGTCATGAAACACTATTGAACATCAGTACACTTAAACAAATACTGGAATCTAATAAATCTTGCTATGAATTTCTGAAAAAATTTATTCTAAAATTCAGTTGCCATTCCTGCATTATAGAATTGAGTATATAGACATTTCTCTGATAAAATCATTTAAAAATTACTGTCAGTCTTGTATAAGCCCTGGCTTAAATTTTCTGAATTTATGCAACACTAGAGTCATTATTTTAACTGTCCAAGGATAAGTATGAAGTCATGAATTACTTTTCAAGGCAACAAAAAAAAAAAAAAAAAAAACCATGGGAGGTTACAATTCTAAACTCTTCTATTTCTAGATACCGGTATTTATACATGGGCTCAGTTGGTCAGGCAATTTGGAAACTTGAGGAATAAGTCACTTTTTAAGTGAAATGAGTAAACAATTGCGCTGTCGGTGTTGTATAATTCTAGTAACAATTCTAGTAAGTTGTTCTGGAGTTCCTATTGCAGCTGTCCATGTGTCAGTAAGAAGTCGTCAAAAATTGTTCTACACCATTACACCTATAGAAACATGAGAATGTGAGAAATCTGATATGAAATTTAGAAAATATTTATACTACACTCCATACATCATTCCTGCTCTGTAAGTATGAGCATAAAGTAAGTCATTGTGAAGGATCATAAATCAAAATCTCTGTCAGTGTTGTGTAAATCCTGGCAAGAATTTAGCAATCATTTTGAAAGACATAAGAAGCCTATTGCAGTTCTTCAATTATCTGTAGGAAGTCGTCAACCACTGTTGAACATCAGTACACTTAAGAAAATATTAGAATCTGATAAATCTTGATATGAATTTGTAAAAAATTTATTCTAAACTTAAGTTGTCATTTCTTCTCTATAGGATGTATACCTACTTCTCATGTAAAATTACTTTTCAAAGCAACAACACCAAAGAAAGCACGTCAGGCCTACAATTCTAAATGTTTAACTTATAAATATTTATGCATGAGCTTAGTTGGTAATACTGTTTTATTGCTTGTAGATTCAGACAATTTTCATGCGGAAAAAAAAAAAAAAAAAGCAGTATCAGTGTTGTGTAAGTCCTGTCTTGAATTTATCAACCACCATGCACGGCTAGAGTACCTTTTGCAGCTGCCCATGGGTCATTGTCAAGTTCTGAAAGATTATTCAACAACACTACACCCATACAAGTTTGGGAACCTAATAGGTTAAATCTTGCATGGAATTTTGAAAAAAATACACTACACTCAAGTCGTCATTCTTGCCCTCTAATTAGGAGTGTAAAGTAGGAAATCATGAAAAGTCACTAATCTAAATGAATGGCAATGTTGTATACGTCTTGTTGTGTATTTAGTCGTTAATATACAGAGACATCATTTTATTTTTACTTCAATTTTTATTGTACCCGAGTTTTTAATGTACTTCATTCCCACCCCTTCTACTGATGAAGTTCAACCATCCACCACACAGATCCAAGACCGCATATAGCCTACAGTCATAGTAGCATTACGGTCATAGTAAACAGTATGTTCCAAAAATATGTTCGCGTTTTCCAGTGAGCTTTCAATATTGCATCATTTTCGCACAGGTACTGTCGTCCATTTGCCTACATCGCATTTCGGTTTTCCCCACCTACTTCTATTTGCCTCTCTGTAAAGGCTAGTGGCTGGGCTGTCTTAGCTCTTTTCTGAGAACATTAATTTCTGTTAGGAATTGGGCGTCTACGTAATATTATACCCATACAACTGTTTAAAATAACTTAAATAAAAGGGTCTTGTTAAGTAATTAACTGTCACGTGATTTTCCCCCTTTCTACGATCCTGCGACATAACCACTTGGAAGGACAGTAAATAGCATGTCTGAGTAATTTTATCTTTTTGGATCGAGCAGAAGTGAAGACTGAATTTACAGTACGTAAGGTACTCTTTTACAGAGTAGGTACAGAATTATTTCAACATGAGTTACTAGTACGAGAGACGAAACTGGTAATTGGAATTACACACATTAGAACTGAAGCCTGTATCAAAATGAATGGCCACCATTTTGAAGAATGTGTTTAAATATCCATATTATTATTTTTCAATTTGACTTCATTCTCTATATTGTACGCTAATGTGCTGTAGACAATATAATATACACTGCATAATGAATACATCTGCATGGACAGCTCAGTTCGTGAGTAAAAACACTCATTGTTAATACTGTACTGTATTTTGATTAAACAAAAACCTAATGAAAATTATCAAACTCAAAAGCGTGATATTTCCTAGTTTACGTAAATGGATGAACTAATTTTCATCCCTCCTATACCTAGTAAAGTGATTTGTTTGTATATTACGCCTGAACTCCAGTCGTGGAAGGGGGTAGCAACCGTTGATCCAAAGGTATAGCCAGGTTAATATTAGAAATGTTAGTAAAAATAAAATGATGTCCCTGTACAAGACAAGAGATCCTAAAGCACCTCTTCAATTATCTGTTAACAGCTGTCAGAATTAGTTATCACCGTTACACTTAAGTAACCATTGGAATCTATAGATTTGGAAAAGAAAAATATTCTGCACTTCTGTAGCCATTCCTGATCCCATGTCAAAAAAGCACTATCAGTATTGTACAAAATCTGACTTAATTTTTGTACATGAGTGCAATACTTGAATACTTTTCAAAGCAACAACACCAAAGAAGCACAGGAGGCCTACAATTCTAAATTTTTCTACTTGTAAATATTTAAGCATGAGCTCTATTGGTAATACAGCTTTATGAGTTGTAGATCAAGTCAATTTTTAAATAATATCAGCAATCAAAGCTCTTTCAGTGTAGTAAACGTTATGCAGGTATGGTTATGAAGTGGTAAACTACGTTTCATGCCTTACTTACTGGCTTTCAAGGAACCCGGAGGTTCATTGCCGCCCTCACATAAGCCCGCCATTGATCCCTATCCTGAGCAAGATTAATCCAGTCTCTACCATCATATCCCACCTCCCTCAAATCCATTTTAATATTATCTTCCCATCTACGTCTCGGCCTCCCCAAAGGTCTTTTTCCCGCCGGCCTCGCAACTAACACTCTATATGCATTTCTGGATTCGCCCATACGTGCTACATGTCCTGCCCATCTCAAACGTCTGAATTTACTAATGTTACTAATTATGTCAGGTGAAGAATACAATGCGTGCAGCTCTGCGTTGTGTAACTTTCTCCATTCTCCTGTAACTTCATCCTGCTTAGCCCCAAATATTTTCCTAAGAACCTTATTCTCAAACACCCTTAATCTCTGTTCCTCTCTCAAAGTGAGAGTCCAAGTTTCACAACCATACAGAACAACCGGTAATATAACTGTTTTATAAATTCTAACTTTCAGATTTTTTGACAGCAGACTAGATGACAAAAGCTTCTCGACCGAATAATAAAAGGCATTTTCCATATTTATTCTGCATTTAATTTCCTCCCGAGTGTCATTTATATTTGTTACTGTTGCGCCAAGATATTTGAATTTTTCCACCTCTTCGAAGGATAAATCTCCAATTTTTATAGTTCCATTTCGTACAATATTCTGGTCACGAGACATAATCATATACTTAGTCTTTTCGGGATTTACTTCCAACCCTATCGCTTTACTTGCTTCAAGTAGAATTTCCATGTTTTCCCTAATCGTTTGTGGATTTTCTGCTAACATATTCACGTCATCCGCATAGACAAGAAGCTGATGTAACCCGTTCAATTCCAAACCCTCTCTGTTATCCTGAACTTTCCTAATGGCATATTCTAGAGCGAAGTTCAAAAGTAGAGGTGACAATGCACCTCCCTGCTTTAGCCCACAGTGAATTGGAAAAGCATCAGATAGAAACTGGCCTATATGGACTCTGCTGTAAGTTTCACTAAGACACATTTTAATTAATCGAACTAGTTTCTTGGGAATACCAAATTCAATAAGAATATTATATAAAACTTCTCTCTTAACCGAGTCATATGCCTTTTTGAAATCTATGAATAACTGATGTACTGTACCCTTATACTCCCATTTTTTCTCCAATATCTGTCGAATACAAAAAATCTGATCAATAGTCGATCTATTATGCCTAAAACCACACTGATGATCCCCAATAATTTCATCTACATATGGAGTTAATCTTCTCAAAAGGATATTCGGCAAAATTTTATATGACGTCAACAAAAGTGATATTCCTCGAAAGTTACTACAGTTAGTCTTGTACCCCTTCTTAAAAATAGGTACGATTATGGACTCCTTCCATTGTTACGTTTCATGCCAACAACACAAAAAAAAAAAACCATGTGAGACATAGTGGTACATTTCTAAATTTTCTCCTATTGTAGTAATTTATGCATGAGCTCAGTCAGTAGACCAGGTTTATGACTTGAACATCAAATCCCTTTTATATGAAAAAAAAAAAAAAAAAAAAAAAGCACATCAGTGTTGTGTAAGTCCTGGCATTAATTTAGCAACCACTATGCAGTACTAGAGTCCATATTGCAGCTATCCATTTGTCAGTATGAAGTCGTGGAACATTATCCAACACCACTACTCCTATACAAACATGAGAATATAAATAATATATCTTGCATGGAATTTGGAAAATATTTATACTACACTTAAGTAGTCATTCCTGCCCCATACATATTAGTGTACAGTAAGTTATTATGAAAAATTACTAACCTAAATGCCTGTCAGTGTTGTACAAATCTTGGCATTAACTTAGAAATGATTCAAATATATGTAGGAAGTCGTGAAGCACTGTTGAAAATCTGTACACTTAAGGAAACATTGTAATCTAATAAATCTTACTATAAATATAGAAAAAAATTTATTCTACATTTCACTTGTCATTCCTACTCTACAGGAATGAGTGTAAAGTCATTTCTCATGTAAAATACTTAAAAAATCAATGTCAGTTTTGTATAAACCCTGACTTAAATTTTGACAATTTATGCAGCACTAGATTCCTCATTGCTACTGTCCAAGTTTGAGTACGATATTATGTTGTGAATTACTTTTCAAAGCAACAACCCTATAAAAAGGACAGAGGGACTACAATTCTAAATTTTTCTACTTGTAAATATTTATGCATGACCTCAGTCGTAATGCAACTTTATGAATTGTACATTAAGTCGCCTTTTATGTGAAATCAGAAAAGCACTGTCAATGTTGTTTAAGACCTGGAATGAATTTAGAAACCCCTCTTCAAGTCTAGAGTCCAAATTGCAGCTGCCCATATGTTTGTATGAAGTTACCTTAATATTATTCAACACCATTACTACACTTATATAAACATGGCAATGTAAGAAAGCTTGCATGGAATTTGGAAAATATTTATACTACATTCAATACATCATTCTTGCTTTATAAGTATAGGCATAAGGTAATTCAAAATGGGAAATCACTAATCAAAGTCTCTGTCAGTGTTGTGTAAGTCTCGGAATGAATTTAGCAATTATTATGCAAGACTGGAATCCATATAGCAGCAGTCCAGTTATCTGTATCAATTCGTGAAACACTACTGAACACCAGTACACTTAAGAAAACATTGTCATCTAATGAATCTTGCTATGAATTTGGGAAAAAAAATTATTTTACACTCTAGTTGTCATTCCTGCCCTATAGGATTGAGTGTAAAGTCATTTATGATGTGAAATTATTCGACAAATCAATTAAGTCTTGTATAAACCCTGGCTTAAGATTTGCAAATTTATGCAACACTAGAGTCCTTATTGCAACTGTCCTAGTATTAGTATGAATTCGTGAATTACTTTTCGAAGCACCAACACCAAAAAAAGTACAGGAGGCTTACCATTCTAAATTTTTCTACTTTTAAATACTTATGCATAAGCTCAGTTGCTAATGCAGCTTTATGGTTGGTAGATTAAGACACTTTTATGTGAAATCAGCAAACAAAAGCACTGCCAGTTTTGCATAAGACATGTCATGAATTTAGCAACCGTTATGCAGGACTGGAGTCCCTATTGCAGCTATTTATGTGTCACTATGATTCGTCAAAGATTATTCAACATCACTATGCTTATACACGAGAATGTAATGAATCTTGTGTGGAGTTTGGAAAATATTTACACGTAAGTCGACATTCCTTACATGTAGGTATGAGTGTAAAGTAAGTTATTATGAAAAATCACTAGCTTAAATGACTGTCAATGTTGTGTAAGTCCTGGCATGAATTTAGCAATCATTACGCGAGACAAGAGAGCTTATTGCACATCTTCAATTATCTGCAGTGAGTCGTCAAACATCAATGAACACCAAGACACTTAACCAAACATGGGAATGTAATAAAATTGCAATGAATTTGAGTAAAATTGATCCTACTTTTCAGATGTCATATAGCAGTGAGTGTAGGGTCATTTTTCATGTAAAACCACATAACAAAAGCACTGCTTGTATAAAGCCTGACTTAAAATTTTCAATCTTTATGCAATATTTGAATCTTTACAGCTGCTCTCCAAGCATCAGTATGAAGTCAGTTTCCATTCAAAGCAACAACACCACCATAGAAAGCACAAGAGTCCTACAATTCTAATTTTTTCCAATTATTAATATTTATGCATGATATGAGACAATAATGCAGCACTATGTGTTATACATTGTCACTTTTATGTAAAATCAGTAATCAAAGCACAATCAGTGTAGTATAAGCTCTAGCATGAATTTAGAAAACATTATGCAACACTAGCGTCCCTGTAGCAGCTGTCCAATTATCTGCATGATGTTGCCAAAAATTATTGTACACCAGTAAACGTAAACAAGGTTGTGGATCTAATAAATTCTGCAATGAATTTGGAAAAAAATTATCCTACACTTCAGTTGTCATCTCTGCACTAAGTATAAGAATAAGTGTAAAGTAATATATTATGTAAAATCATTAGCAAAAGCACTGTAAATTTGTATTAATTACTTCATGAATTTAACAATCATTATGCAGGACTAGACACCCTATTGCCTTTCACCAAGAATCAGTAAGAAGTCGTCAAACACTATTCAACATCACTTATCCTAACAAGCATTGCAATGTAATAATTCTTACTTTATATTTGCAAAAAATTTATTCTACTCTTCAGCTGTCATTCCTCCCGTCTAAGTATGACTGTAAAATAGTTTGTCATGAAAAATCATTATCCAAAACACTGTTAGTCCTCTGTAACTCTGGCATTTGTATGAAGTCGTGATCTGGAGCTGCGTTCGGGCTTGGGTTGGATCCCCCTTTGGACTTTGGTTTCTTCGGAGGTTTTCCCCAGCCGTGGGACTGAAGCCGGATGGTCTATGGCGAGTCCTTGGCATCAACCCCTTTGATTTGATTACCCCCTTTGATTTGATTACCTGGTTGGGTTTTTCCGAGGTTTCCCCCACCGAAAAGGCAAATGCCGGGTAATATTTTGGCGAATCCTCGGACCTCATCTCATCTCACTACATCTCGCCAAAATGTAAAAAAATTGTACAAAATTGTAAAAATTGTAGAAAATTACTAAATTGTAAAACTATAAAAATTTGTAAAAATTGTAATTGTAATATTGTAAAATGTTGACATGTTCCACATCTTAAAGCTTCATTGCTCATGTAAGATCTATGGAATAAAATAAATGAATGAATGAATGAACATTGTTGAACATCAGTACACCTAAGTAAGCATTGAAATCGAATAAATCTTGCTATGACATTGGACAAAAAAATTTATTCTACACTTCTACACTTCGCTTGCCATTCCTGTCCTAAAGGATATTATGGTGTAAAGTCAGTGCTATTGTACTTTAAAAAAAAGTCTCAGTCTTGTATAAACACTGGCTTAAATTTTGCAAAATTTATGGAACACTAGAACCCTTATTGGTGCTGTCCAACTACGAGTATGAAGTAATGAATTAATTTTCAAAAAGCGAGAAGGACATACAATTTTGAATTCTTTCCTATTGTAGAAATTTACAGAAGAGCTCAGTCGGTAATACAGCTTTGAGTTGTAGAGCAAGTAATTTTTTATGTAAAATCAGCAAACAAAACACTGTCAGCAATGTGTAACTACTACCATGAATTTAGGAACACTATACAGGACTTAAGTCCATATTACAGCTGCTCATATGTCAATACACTGGAATCTAATAAATCTTACTATGAATTTGGGAAAAAAAATTATTCTACACTTCACTTTCCTTCCCTGCTCTATAGGATTGAGTGTAAATTCATTTCTCTGGTAAATTTATTTAAAAATTCTCTGTCAGTCTTGCATAAACACTGGCTTACATTTTCCAAATTCATGCAACATTAATAGTCCTTATTTCAGCTGTCCAAGTGTGAGTATCAAGTCGTGAATATCTTTTCAAGGCAACAACAACACAAAAATCTCAGGAGACCTACAATTCTACATTTTTCTTCTTGAAAATATTTATGCATGACCTCAGTCGGTAATACAGCTTTATGAATTGTGAATTAAGTCATTTTCTATGTGAAATAAACAAACAAACAAACAAACAAAAGCACTGTGAGTGCAGTATAATCCTTCCATGAATTTAGCAACCCCTATGCAAGACTAGAGTCCCTACTGCAGCTGCCCATGTGTTACAATGAAGTCATCAAAAGTTATTCACCACCACTACACATATATATATATATATATATATATATATATATATATAAAACTTAGTAATATAAGAAATCTTGCATGAATTTTGGAAAATATTTATATTACACTTAAGTCGTCACTCCTGCCCTATAAGTATGAGCGCCAAATATGCTATTATTAAAATTAGGGTAATAACCTAAACAATTTTTGTGTTCAGTTGTATGGTTTTGTGTGTTTTAGTTTGGATAGTTTGACTCCGTGTGTAGTTGGTATAGTTCATGTATTTAGTTAGTATAATTTTTGTGTTCAGTTGTATGGTTTTGTGTGTTTTAGTTTGGATAGTTTGACTCCGTGTGTAGTTGGTATAGTTCAGGTATTTAGTTAGTATAATTTTTGTGTTCAATTGTATGGTTTTATGTGTTTTAGTTTGGATACTTTGACTCCGTGTGTAGTTGGTATAGTTTATGTATTTAGTTAGTATAATTTTTGTGTTCAGTTGTATGGTTTTGTGTGTTTTAGTTTGGATAGTTTGATTCCGTATATAGTTGGTATAGTTCATGTATTTAGTTAGTATAATTTTTGTGTTCAATTGTATCGTTTTTGTGCGTTTAGTTTAGATAGTTTGTGTGTTTAGGCTATACAATTTATGTGTGCAATTGGTATAGGTTTTTGTGTATTTAGTTTGTGTGTGAGTTAAGACTATGTATGCACTCAGTTTGTGTAAATTTTTTCTTTTTCTTTTATCGTGTGTTTAGTGTGGTCAGTTATGTGTTCAGATTATAATTTATGTGTTCAGTTTGCATATTTTTGTGTGGATGTTTAGTTTGCATAATTTATGTGTTTAGTCTGTATTGTTTTTCGTGTTTAGTTAGTATAATTTGTTTATGTGTTTAGTTTGTAAGTGTATAGTGTAAGCTCTCTTGGACTGGCTCCCCAAGTGTAGTAGACCTTCAGCTCACCCTACACTCTCCTGCAGGAGGCCGTTGCCCTTATGGGATTTCAGGCTTTTCGTATTTCGTAATAACCTAAATGAATGTCAATGTTGTATAATTCCTGGCATGATTTTAGTAACTATGATGCAAAACAAGACACACTATTCAACTCTTTATTTATCTCTAGCAAGTCGTGAAGAACTATTGAACATCAGTTCACTTAAGGAAACATTGAAATCCAATAAATTTTGCTATGAATTTGACAAAAAAATTTATTCTACACTTCAGTTGTCATTCCTCATCTATAAGATTGAGTGTAAAGTCATTTGTCACGTAAAAAATTACTTAAATAATGAATGTCAGTCTTGTACAAACCATGGCTTAAATTTTGCAGATTTATGCAACACTAGAGTACTTATTGCAGCCGTCCAAGTATGAGTATGAAGTCAGGATTTACTTTTCAAGGACAACAACAACACAAAAATTACGGGAGGCATACAATTCTAAATTTTTCTACTTTTAAATATTCATGAATGTCCTCAGTCAGTAATATAACTTTATGAATTGTAGATTAAGTCAGAATTATGTGAAATAAGCAAACAAAAGCACTGTCAGTGTAGTATGAGATCTGTCATGAATTTAGCAAACCCTATGCAAGACTATAGTCCCTATTGCAGCTGCCCATGAGTCAGTATGAAGTCAATCAAGATTATTCAAGACCACTTTATAAACCTGGCAATATAAGAAATCTTGCACGAATTTTAGAAAATATTTATACATTACATTCCTACATCATTCCTGCTCTGTAATTCCATGTATAAAATCAATGATCACTATTCTATACATCCTGGGATGAATTTAGCAATCATTATGCAACACTAGAAACTCTATTGCAGCTGCCCAAATACGTGTATGATGTCGTCAAACACTACAGCACGTTTGTACACTTTAGCAAACATTTGAATCTAATAAATATTGCTATGAATTTGAGAATTTCACTTTACTTTCCTGCTCTATAGGATTGAGTGCAAAGTCATTTCTGTGGTAAAATTACATTAAAAGAATTGGTGTTGGTCTTGTATTAATAAAAGGTAAAGGTATCCCTGTAACATGCCATGAAGGCACTTGGGGGGCATGGAGGTAGAGCCCCATGCTTTCCATGACCTCGGCACTAGAATGAGGTGGTGTGGTCAGCACCATGCTCTGACCGCCTTTTAACCCCGGGAAAGACCCGGTACTCAATTTTATAGAAGGCTGAGTGAACCTTGGCGCCGTTCTGAAAGTTTGGCAACGAGAAAAAATCCTGTCACCACCTGAGATCGAACCCCGGACCTTCCAGTCTATAGCCAGCTGCTCTACCAACTGAGCGACCCGGCCGCCGGTCTTGTATTAATACCGGCTTAAATTCTGCAAATTTATACAACACTAGAGTCCTTATTCCAGTTGTCCAAGTATGATATCAAGTCATCAATTACTTTTCAACTCAACTGTAAGACAACAATTCCACATTTTTCTAACTGTAAATATTTATGCATGAGCTCAGTTGGTAATGCAGCTTTGAGACTTTTAGATTAAGCCTGTTCTTATGTGAAATGAGCAAACAAAAGTATCACCAGTGCTGTATAAGCCCTGTCATGAATTTAGCAACCACAATGCAGATATAGAGACTCTATTGCAGCCGTCCATGTGTCAGTTTGAAGTCGTCAAAGATATTCAACATCCTGCATCTTTACAAACATGAGAATGTAATAACTCTTGCATGGAATTTGGAAGATATATCTATACTATACTTAAGTCGTCATTCCTGCTCTGTAAGTATGAGTGTAAAGTAAGTTATTATGAAAAATCACTAACCTAAATGACTGTGTTGTATAATTTCTGACATGAATTGAGTTATTATTATGCAAGACAAGAGATCCTATTGCAACTCTTCAAATATTTATAGCAATATTGAACACCAGTACACTTAAGCAAACATTGTAATCTAATAAATCTTGCTATGAATTTGGGGAAAAAATATATATATTCTACACTTCAGTTGATATTCTTGCACTATAGGATTGAATATAAAGTCATTTCTGAAGTAAAATTACTTAAAAAATCACTGTCAGTCTTTTATAAACCCTGGCTAAAATTTCGCAAATTTATGCAACACTAGAGTCCTCATTACAGCTGTCCAAGTATGAGCATGAAGTCTTCAATAATTACTTTTCAAATCAACAACACCAAAAAAAAAAAGCATGGGAGACATACAATTCTATATTCTTTCCTATTGTAGAAATGTATGAATTAGCTCAGTCGATAATGCAGCTTGATGAGTTTAGATTGTCATTTTTTATATAAAATCTGCAAACAAAAGCATTGTCAGTATTATATAGTTCCTGGCATGAATTTGCAACCCCTATGCAGGCGTAGAATCCCTATTGCAGCAGTCCATGTATCAGTATGAAATCGTCAAAGATTATTCAACACCACTACACCTATACAAACATGACAATGTAATAAATCTTGCATGGAATTTGGAAAATATTTATACTAAGCAACTGTCTAAGTATAAGTATCAAGCAGGGATGCAGTCATGCTAGGGCAAGCCAGGGTGACTCCCCGGTACTTTTTTCTGTAACCTGACAGCACCCTGCTTCTTTATTTTTACTTTTTAAAATAGTAATTACCTTACTGGCACCTTATTTAACTTTGTATTTGAAAGTATGGATTATTAGTAATAATACACTTTTCGCAAAATGCCCTGTTATGATTTTGCTTATGACTCCACCACTGGTATCAAGCAGTCAACTTTTTTTCAACAAATAAAAGCACAAATCTTAGTATGAATTTTAAAAAAAGTTTAACAACGCTCGACGATTCAGTTGGTAATACATCTGTTTAACTATTAGCGTCATATCATTTATCATGTAAAACTGAAAACGAAAGTAGGACCTACTGACATGAAGTCAGAAATTTATATCATTATTGTAATTCTTGTCGTCATTCTTAACATTGTCCTTTTTGTGATTATTGTGATTTTAGTTGACCTTGTCATTGTGCTTATCTCACATAAGCCCGCCATCGGTCCCTACCCTGAGCAAGATTAATCCAGTCTCTACCATCATATCCCAACTCCCTCAAATCCATTTTAATATTATCCTCCCATCTACGTTTCGGCTTCCCCAAAGATCTTTTTCCCTCAAGCCTCCCAACTAACACTCTATGTGCATTTCTGGATTCGTCCATATGTGCTACATGCCCTGCCCATCTCAAACGTCTGGATTTAATATTCCTAATTATGTCAATACAATGCGTGCAGTTCTGCATTGTGTAACTTTCTCTATTCTCTTGTAACTTCATCCCTTTTAGCTTCAAATATTTTCCTAAGAACCTTATTCTCAGACATCCTTAATCTCTGTTCCTCTCTCAAAGTGAGAGTCCAAGTTTCACAACCATAAAGAACAACCGGTAATATAACTGTTTTATAAATTCCAACTTTCAGATTTTTTGACAGTAGACTAAATGACAAAAACTACTTAACCGAATAATAAAACACATTTCTCATACTTATTCTGCGTTTAATTTCCTCCCGAGTGTAATTTATATTTGTTACCATTGCTACAAGATATTTGAATTTTTCCACCTCTTCGAAGGATAAGTTTCCAATTTGTATATTTTCATTTCGTAAAATATTCTGGTCACAAGATATAATCATACATTTCGTCTTTTCGGGGTTTACTTCCAAACCTATCGCTTTACTTGCTTCAAGTAAAATTTCCGTGTTTTCTCTAATAGTCTGTGGATTTTCTCCTAATATATTCACGTAATTCGCATAGAAAAGAAGCTGATGTAACACGTTTAATTCCAAACCCTCTCTGCTATCCTGAACTTTCCTAATGGCAAAGTTAAAAAGCAAAGGTGATAGTGCATCTCCTTGCTTTAGCCCTCAGTGAATTGGAAAAGCATCAGACAGAAGCTGCCCTATACAGACTCTGCTGTAAGTTTCATTGAGACACATTTTAATTAATCGAACTTGTTTCTTGGGAATGCCAAATTCAATAGGAATGTTAAATGAAACTTCTCTCTTAACCGAGTCATATTTCTTTTTGAAATCTATGAATGATGTATCCTAGGTACCCTTATACTCCCATTTTTTCTCCATTATCTGTCGAATACAAAAAATCTTATCAATAGTCGATCTATTACACCTAAAACCACACTGATGATCCCCAATAATTTCATCTATATACAGAGTTAATCTTCTCAAAAGAATACTGGACAAAATTTTGTACGACGTCAACAAAAGTGATATTACTCGAAAGTTACTACAATTAGTCTTGTCCCCCTTCTTAAAAATAGGTGCAATTATGGACTGCTTCCATTGTTCTGGTACAATTTCCTTTTCCCAAATAGCAAATACAAGCTTATAAATTTCGCTAGATAATGAGCTTCCACCATCTTATTATTAATTCTGCTGGAATTTGATTGATATCTGAAGACTTGTACTTTTTCAGATTTTCTATCGCAATTTCGACTTCTGAAAATATGGGTTCGGGTATAAATGGCTCAGCAGTTTGTATTTGAATTTCGTCCCGATCATTTCTATTTGGCCTATATATTTAGTAGTTGCCCAAAATAGTTTTTCCATCTGTTCAGGATTGAATGAGAGACTGCAAGCAAGTCACCATTCTCATCCTTGATCACGTTTACCCTTGCCTGATATCCATTCTTAAATTCCTTTATGCTCTAATATAAATCTCTAATGTTTTTATTTTTACTATTTGATTCTATCTCATTCAGTTTTTCCTTCAAGTAACCTCTCTTTCTATTCCTAAGTGTACGACTTGCTTCCTGTCTTTCATTGAAATAATTATCTCTATTCACCACAACTGCATCCTGTAAGAATTTCAGTTTTGCACATTTCCTTCTTTCTACTACCATGCAACAATCTTCATCAAACTATGGTTTCTTTTTCTTAGTTTCATAATAACCTATGCGCTGCTCAACTGAAATTTTGATACTATCTGATATTTTCCCACATGCTATTAACATCTAACTCTTTCTCAACTTCGTCGGAGCTTTCTAAAGTGGCAAACCTATTTGAAATTTCGACCTGATAATGTTGCTTAGATTCCTACTAATTCAACGGTTCATAGCATAAATACTCGTCAAAAAATGTTTTTCATACTCCATCGGCTAGTCTATCGTGCTATCAAAAAGGAGCTAGTTATATGGCAGTAATAATGTTTATACCCTTTAGTATATTGTAGGGCACTTCTGTATATCGGACGATTCACGACTAATCACCCACACTTCAGGAATCAGTTCTATGGACCACTTTGAGCATAAAATGTCATATGAACATTGTAACCATTAAGAAGTTACCTACAGCTGATTGAATCCTACGAATGTAACAGTAGTTTTGAGTAGAACCAAGAGTTATGATACTATATTTATGATACCGGTATGATATATTTATTCATCTATCATATACCTGTAAGAGAGACCTGTTACATAAAACAAGAGTTATTCACTTGAAATACACAGAAATATTACTTCAAAATACTGTACTACAGAACTCATAAAACAAAGATACCTTCAGAAGATTTTTCTTCCTTCCATTTCGATGCAATTGGCCACACACATGTGAGTGGCATGTATGTAGCATTCCATGCCTTGGCACGGTTGTACCTGAAAAGCGCAGCTGAAAATCACCTGACCTATTTTCCCCTTTTCCTACCGTACTTAATGTCAATATGCAACCCTCCATTTAATTTACTTTCCAATGTTTCTATTATGACGCAACTTCAAAGCCTGATTCACATTATGACATTCGGATTTTTACAAATAATTTTCAAACTAATAATAATCGAACACATGTCCATATGACATTTCATGCTGAATATGACCTATAGAACCAATTCCTAATGCGTGGGTATATTTCAACTAGATTGCGACTATGAATTAAGCCTTTGTAGTACCAGTACTTTTACAATTTGTTTGACCATATTCTAGCTGTGAAGCGATGTATGCATACCACTGAATGTCAACAAATGCAATACAACAATACTAATATTTCAAAGAGTAACACTTACATTGCTGCTACCCAGGCACAGACATCATCTTCCTCAGTCTGCAAAAATAAACATTTCCCATTACACTAGAGTCAGAACAATGTACCTATTACAACACCACATTCATGTATAAAAAGTCACAGATACAGTATGTTAGAAGATACAAACAATAAGGGACTGATACTACAAAAGAGAAGATGGAAGAGATATGAGACATGCAAAATACATGTTTCGACATTCTTTGTCAAGTCCACACATGTGGAGTAACGGTTAGCGCGTCTGGCCGCGAAACCAGGTGGCCCGGGTTCGATTCCCGGTCGGGACAAGTTACCTGGTTGAGGTTTTTTCCAGGGTTTTCCCTCAACCCAATATGAGCAAATGCTGGGTAACTTTCGGTGTTGGACCCCGGACTCATTTCACCGGCATTATCACCTTCATCTCATTCAGATGCTAAATAACCTAAGATGTTGATAAAGCGTCGTAAAATAACCAATTAAAATTCTTTGTCAATTTGATTCCTAATATCCACAGCACTTCATATCCTGTTAATAATGTTGTTGTTGTTGTTTTCTAATGCCAGGCGTTTGACAATAAAGTCATTTGACCTCTTGCACTCCAATATTTTCCAAAGATATTATCATGGTCAGCCACTGAAGCACAGATTTTGAGGTGTTCCGAATCCATTTCTTGGTTTGAGTTGCACAATGGGCAGTTAGGGGACTGATATATTCCAATTCTATGCAGGTGTTTGGCCAAACAATCATGGCCTGTTGCCAATCTAAATGCAGCTACAGACTATTTTCGTGGTAAATCGGGAATTAACTGTGGATTATGATGCAGAGAGTTCCATTTTTTCCCTTGAGATTGTGTTATCAAATTTTGTTTGTTGAAGTCTAAGTATGTAGATTTAATAAATCTTTTCACAGAGTAATACGTAGATTTAGTAACAGGTCTGTAAGTAGCAATGCTGTCCTGTTAATAATGTGGAATATGGGACCAAAAACACGTGCACTAAGGCCACTGATATGGATGCGCCCATTGTGCAAACTCAAAGTTTCGACATAGGCGATAAATGACCAGAAAATTTTGGAGTCCTCTCCTTTAGACACAGTGCTTACACGCACTCTAGTCTACGACAAGGAACCCTGCAGCTCCCATCTTTTCTTGGTTTATTCGGATACTATTCTCATACACTCCTTACTTTGCTACATCATATATTTAAATGATCTTACAAAGAAAGATAACCCATTTGGTTGTAATGAACTCCAGCAAACTGTATCCAATTTGAGACATTGACAAGCTCTTTTTAATGACTTTTTCTAAAGTACCCTGATTTTAAGCGACCATACTAGCAAGGGATGCATCACAGACATCACTAGGCGCTATCCCTTGTTACAAAAATAATAAGTTATTATCACCCCATGCCATACACATCCAGAGATCTTCCAGAGTACAACCATATTCTAACTATATTTCGAGTGACTTCACTGTTAAATTATTAAAAAAATAAGTGCTTGAACTGTTTCTAAAATTATAATCATGTAAATTCTTATTCTTTATTTTTTTTCTGTCACTTTAACAATGTTGTATTCTTAACTTAATATGTTTATGTATAGGCTATGGTACCGTTTTGTTTGTTTGTTTTTGTTTTTTTTTCTTATTCTTTTTAAACTTTATGTGTAATTACATTTAACAGTTTTAATCATATTATTATTATTATTATTATTACTACTTTTTTTTTTTTTTTTCCTATCCAGTTTTCATTTCACCCGACCTCAAGCATCTTGCTTTTTCAGGAATGACCCAGTTACCTTGTATTTATACAATAATTTGTAATATGTAGACTATTTGACTATGAGATTTGTAATCAATTTCGAATTTTGAAGAATATTCATATACGAGTATTACAATAGTATTGTAAAATCTTTGTTATTGTATGTAATTTTTGCTTGCAATAAAAATCTTGTAAATTTTGTAAAAAAATATATATATATATATAATGTAAAAATAGCTTGAATGTTTTGTGGTGTCTATTACTTTATATATACACAGTATAGCGGACAGATACACTAATTTATCTACACAACAGATAAGCTTAAGTATCGATAGAAAACTTTAAGTACCAGTATTGTTAAAATGCACAAAGGTCCTCACATCTCCTTAATGATACAAATTCTAGTCTTTGTAGAAATATTCAGTAATTTATTTTGCACAAAAATCGAAAGTTACATTTTCTTAATGTGAAATAACAATGAATTTATGCTTTTTGTGCGAGATAACACCACAACTTTTAAATGAAATTTAACATTTTTTGTTCACCGTGAAACAGAATCCCTATGCATACCAAAAGTCAGGGAGTTTACGAGTGAAAGTATTTACATATCTGATAGGCTGCAAATATATTGATGTGCAATATGACAGTACATTGGGAGAAATGTAGCGCCCAAACATTTTTGAAAAATAAAAAACCCATGCACTTCCATGGACACCTCAAAATTCATTTCTTTAGATCAGCGTTTCTCAAACTATGGTCCGCGGACCACCTGTGATCCTCGAGATCTGCTCTTGTGGTCCTTCAAAAAAAGACAGAAGAAAAATTAAAATTCAAACGAATTGCGTATCACACTATAGCTGAAAATCTCAGAGTTTGGAAATGACACATGGCAATCGCCTTTCACTTTTTCTCCCAGTACTGACATTTTATGAAATTTATTACCCTACTCGTCTACCGAATTCTCACTCTGCTCTCAGCAACAAAAGAGGAATTTAAAACACTATGAACATGGTGTTTTTCACCATCTTTTCCCTGCACATCCCGCGTCTGCAACCCAGCCAGGGACCACCCGAATTCATAACAGAGGACCATGAAATCCTTCTTATGTGGTACACGCTAGTAGTTCTCTAGGTCTCTGTTAAATAGTGCCCACTATACATAATGGAAAACTGGCTTCGATCCGGATCTTTGAAAGGAAAGGAACGTGATTATATGCTTCATTTAGATAGTGCTAATAGTTCAGAAGCTGTGTGTGAAGATATTAATATCAGCGATTCTAGTGCCATTAAAGAAATATCTAGTCCTGTTCAAAGAAAAATACTTTCGTAAATATTACAAGAGTTATATGGAACTTAGATTTACTTGGTGTGGCAATGAGAGTGAACCAAAACCTCAGTGTGTTGTTTGTTACGAAGTGCTTTCAAACGAGTGTATGAAACTTGCGAAATTAAAATGGCACTTAGAGACGAAACACGCAAGTGTAAAAAGTAAACCTGTAGAATTATTAATGTTAATACCAATATTTATTTATTTTGTTAATTAATAAGTTAAAGATTATCCAAACTCTAACAG
>JAJSOF020000033.1:9870801-9886300 GCA_025594305.2 Periplaneta americana
CAAATCACTTATGTTCAGACCTGTCTTCGGATAGTTGACTAAAACAACAACAGCAGGATTAGAAGAAAGTATATACAGATTAGAAGAAATAAAAAGTACTCTAATGTCTAATACAATAAAATATTAATTGACTTACTAAAATTCTATTTCACTAGGTAATGTTAGTTTCACAAAACGTTTTGAAAAGTCGCCATTTCAGATGAATGTTTATGCTGTAAACAAATGACGATCATAAAGTATGTTTTATAGTACAGTAAAGAATTTGCAGTTTGAAATGTTATGTATGTGTATGTATTTATTTACACTGCAAATGGTTATATACCCGGTGGCAGTGGTAACTAATTACACTCAATAATGACAATTAATAACAAACACAATAATAAAAAATACAATTAATAATAAATTAATAATAATACTAATAATAATAATAATAATTAATACTATAATAAATGATAATAATAATAATAATAATAATAATAATAATAATAATAATAATAATAACAGGGAGCATCCTAAATTAAATAACATTTAAAGCAAAATCTAATTTGTATCTTAACCTAGTTCGAACTAAAACCCCGTGTATGATATCTTCATACCTGCACAAGTACAGGACATCCACTTTATTTTTTACCAACATTTTTAACATTAACCTGGCTATACTCGGAAACACTGTTACCCCCTTCCATTACAGGAGTTTGATGTTACTAGTGCAATATGTAAACAAATCATTTACTAGCTATAGGAGGAGAGAAAAAGTAGTGTATCATTTTATGTTACAGGAAATGCGATGTTAGGATTTTCAGTTTGATCATTACTTTTACGGTATTTTATCAAAATACAGTAGAGTAGTAACATTTTTTTCACAAACTCAACTTTCCAGGCGGTTGTATTCATTATATAATGGCTACTTTATTCAGCATATTACCGTACTTTCGGTAACTGTAATATTCACTTCTGCTCAGTCCACACAGACTAAGTTATTCAGTCATGCTACACACCGTACCTGTGCGAAATAAGCAGGGGCGGGTATTTACGGAGATCGCGAAATTCACGACATAATAGATATACAATAGATTTTTACTAATCTTTACGAATTAAGTGATTCTAGTTAATAATATGTGGATAAAACAATCACGACAAATCGCGAAATAGAGTTCTAATAGCAAAATATGAACACATTCGCGGATTATTATTGTGTCGTTTTATAGCGAATTTCATTTTCTGAGTTCCCTTTTCGGACATTTTTTCATTTGAATTTGTTGCATATTCAAGTAGGTTACATTACATGGAATTCTAGGTGTTCTGATTACATTAGTGAACTCAAAAGATGGAGAATTCAACATTTCACTAATAATAATTTGAAAGTATTAATTTGAGGGCTCCGAGTTTTTTTTAGTTTTTAATGAATGTGTGTTAAATACAGTCTCAATCCAACAAATATTGTCTATTTGCCATACCGCACCTTTACCAGAATCCAATGAACCTTTAATGTCAATTATTTGGAAAGTAATATTCATACTGAGTTAATACTCCAATTTCAAAATAATTGTATTTTCCAAAATTTCCATTAATATCCAACAAGAGTACAAATCAATCTCCAACAATCTCCGCCTACACCAATATTAAAGAACAAAAATGATAAAATTAATCTCCATAAATACCTGCCCCTGGCAATAAGTTTCAATATTATAGGCTTTCCTTCTATGGAAAACGCAACCATACTTCTGAAACACACTATACTCTGTATTGTTTACTTCACTGCTAGCAGACTTCTAATGCAACAGCGGCCGTAAATTTGTGTGGCTGACGGGAGCAAGAACATTAGTGAAAGGGGTGGGAGTCAAGTACATTCAAAAACGCAGATACAATAAAAATGAAAGTAAAAATAAAGTGATGTCCCTGTACCTTTCAGCACTACACTCATTTCGCTGACAACTCACTCACTTCACTGGAACTACGACACATTTCACTGATTCTATCCTGATTTCACTAACACTTCAAAAACATTTCACTGTCCAAATACTTTGCACTGCCACTATAAACTATAACGCTTCACTGACAGAAACACACTTCACTTACACAACACACTTCACTGACACAACACACTTCACTGACACAACACACTTCACTCTTCACTGACACAACACATGTTGGCAAACAAAGAAAGATATGGTAAGGTGTGATAAAAACAGAAAAAAATATATAAGGATTAGAAGAAATAAAGTACTCTAATACAATAAAATAGATATTGATTGACTTACTAAAACCCTATTTCATTAATATTACCTTCACCAAAACATTTGAACGGAGCTGCCATTTTCGGTCGACTATATATACAGGAAACAAATGACGATTGCAAATTATGTTTTAAAGCACCGTAAAGAATTTGCAGTTTGAAATGTTGGCAAACAAAGAAACAAATGCTAAAGTGATAAAATTGTGAGATAAGCAGCCATGATTGGTTGAAAGACGTTCTTACGTACCGTTTTATTGGTCAAAAGTAGTATGACGTAGTGAAAGTGTACTAGTCAATGTAAAATTAAAAACAAGGAAAAGACTATTTTGAAAACTTTTGCTTCAATTTTCCAGGAACGTTTGCAATATTTAACACTATTTTCACTGCATATTATCCTACATGCTTCATATGTTATGTTTTAAAAACACATTTTTAAAGCGCGTTTGACAATAAAATAAAGAATGATATTTTCAAGTTTTCAAATTGTTTATTCTGCATTTTTATTTTTATTCGTTTAATATGTATGCTAGTGTAGCCCAGAAAACGAGCAGAGTTTGTAAAAAATAATTTCCACAACTCTCAAATAACGTACAATAATATTTATGAAATGTATGAGTTCACAGGGCTATGAAAACATTATTAAATGGCATTCTGTCTATTCATAATGTCGCTTTCAAAATTTAAATACCGACTGTTTTTCTGGGTATAGGACTATAAGACATAGGAACTTAACATTTCCATAAGAAACCTATGTACAAAAACAATAAAATAATTTATTCAGGGAGCCATGTTTGGAAATTAGCAGGCCTTGACAATCTGTAAAAAAAAAAAAAAAAAAAAAAAGAGAATATGAGGCTTTGACTTAGTAACCATAAATGACATTCTCTTATCTGCTAATTTCTAAACATGGCCCACTAAGTATGTTATTTCTTCATATGAGTTTCATATGGCAGTGCTAAACACCTATGTCCTATACATGAAAAAATACACGGTACCGGTATATACGTAGACATATATGGAATTATTCAGAAGTTGGCAGAATATCCGAACAGCTGAAATCTTTTTTACATTACTAGTCAATTTAAAATAAAATGAAAAGTTATTTACAAAAACACGAAATGCAATTATCTTGTTCTTAAATCGAAAACAAACTATCTTTCTGGATCTGTAAATCGTTCAGAAGAGTATTCTATTACATTTTCTGCATTTCTAAGCAATCTATTGCTGAATTCTTCAGTATAAAATTCAACGAGAAAATCTCTTTTTTTTTTAGACGCCATCATAGCTAAAAATCGACAATTTTGCATCTCGCCATATCAGATGTTAGGCAAACATCGGCCAATGATAGGAATAAAAACTTTTCAGTGATTTTTTTCACTGGCTGAGAATTTTAAAGATACTTAGAATATTCAGAAATCTGCAACTGCATTTTCAATAAGTGTGAATGGGACAAATTAAAAACGTAGATATAAGAAATATTTTGAGTAATAAATTTGTGTGAAAGAATCACAAAAATCACACAATAATAGAATACGAGTGGATATGATTTGTTTAATTTCGGAATGAATATTGCCAAGACAACAGAAATGAAATAACTGAAGCTATATCTTAAAATATGTGTACACATAGGAAATTACATTATATGAACATAAAAATTAAAAGAATAAAAGAACCCAATAATGAAGGATAGAGAATTAAAAAACGTAAAATAGGAGTTATTAAATAACATAAAGAACTGTAAGCCAACAGATTAAAAAATTGTCTCGCAATATTATGCAATTTCCAGAGGAAGTCCATTATGTAGGCCTATAATAAGTAAAATTTAAAACAATTGAAATACTGAGTGCCTGGCAACGGAAAACAGGGAATTAGAATATTAAACAGGAAATAAATATCACTTTCAATGAGACTGAAAACATTAATCCCAAACGATTTTAATGTTTTTGTTAAACAGCGAGAAATCCATAAGGAATTCCTAATATGCGAACATAAAAATTTTATAAAAAAACACGGTATCAGGGAGCGAAACATTGAAAAAAATATATGGATAATTATTTGTACTACCTATATGAAAGACATTAAAACTAGGTGATTTAAATGGTTTAGCAATATAATTTTATTGCCACAAGAACCCTTGTAACATGTAGGCCTAGACAAAAATATTTACAACTGAAAGAACAGAATGCGAAAGACAGAATTCAACACGTTATGACAATAAAATCGTCCTTATACAGGGTGAGGCATAAGTAGGCTTCGTATTCCAGCTACCTAAAGATTGAAGTTAAAAGCACATTAGGTATAAGTATAGTACGCCGAACACAGGTAATGCAAAGGATAAGGATATAAACAAACACGTCGTCGCTGCGTTTCGTGGAGTACAGTCAACCCCCGACATTCTGAAGCTATACTAATAAACACATGCTTGAGCCGTGATGTTCATTTTCGTCGTGATCTTTGCAGTGAATAATAACGTGTATTCGTAAGTTACGGGACTTGAACATATGCGGATGTCACTTGAAATGATTTTATATTGCAAGAAATTCTTTCAATAGCACATGACATTATTGGTCCATGATGTAGTACAAGATATTCATATTTTATGATATTTTTTCATGTTTCATTAGGATATTGCATATGTCGCTCATCGCTGAAAACCCACTAATTTTCTATGTATTTTTCCAGAAATCTCCTGAAATGTAGATTATTTAATTTATCAACTGGGATGATGACACATGGTAGGCTACACAAATCCATGCTAAACATTGAGTTAATCTACACTAATAATAAATCTGTAGCCGAAATTTTTCTGGTAATTTTCGATTTTCCAAAAATAATTGGTGTTAACATGTATAATTAACCATCCTGAAACCGAAAATCGCTTCTTTGAAATTTTTGTTTGTATGTCTGTCTGTCTGTCTGTCTGTTTGTTACCTTTTCACGCGATAATGGCTGAACCGATTTCGATGAAAACTGGAATATAAATTAAGTTCGTTGTAACTTAGATTATAGGCTATATGGCATTCAAAATACATTATTTAAAAGGGGGGTTACAAGGGCCTGAATTAAATAAATCGAAATATCTCGCTTATTATTGATTTTTGTGAAATATATTTACATAACAAAAGTTTCTTTAAAATGATTTCTGATAAGTGTTATTCTATGAAAAATTTTGATAGCACTGATATTTAATGAGATAAATGAGTTTTAAAATTAAAATAACTGCCATCTAAGGCGGTGTAATGAAATAAACAAATGAATTCGTCTATAAGGGGCCTTGGTCAACAACAATCGAAAGCTATGAATCATAGCCTATAGAGAATGTTTCTGTGTTTGTATGAAGTAATATCGGAAGCTAAATTAACCGATTTGTATAATTAATTATTATTTCACCATTGGAAAGTGTAGTTTCTCTAGATGGACATAATGCTATAATGTTATTACAGTAACTTCTGAGTGAATCGAGGACAGGTAAGATTAAAATAGCTTCTTATGCACAGAAAACGTGATAGGCATTCGTTTCCTGTATTTCCTAAAATAATTTTTATGACCAAATGAGTGGTCTCGGATCAAAATATCGCATTTTAATTTAATTAATACAATTTAAATTAAGTAATATAATAAACGATTTATCCTTCTATCAAACACGAATGTTCCCTGGATCAAATGTCCTATTTTAATTTATATTTATTTCTAACGGGTGCAGCGGAGCGCACGGGTACAGCTAGTATCCAAATAATTTTCAGATTTTGATGGTACTGATTCTTTTGGACTACGTTCAACACAATTTCGTGCCTTTCGATATAATTGCAGTGTCTTTCAGTGCACTGTTTTTTGTCACGTTTAGGTTTATTTTACACAATGTATATGCAATATTATGTATATTATCATCATCATCATCATCATCATCATCATCCTTGCATGTATTGGGCCTAGTGGCCTGTTACAGTCTCTTGCCAACGCTTGAACGGTCTGCCCAAGGATCTCTTGCCCACAGGATGGTAATTTAAAATTTGGCGTGGAATTCTAGAACGAGGCATTCTGATGACATGTGATCTCCAATTTTGTCTGTATTTCTGTAGGTATTCCGTAATCGGTTCAATCTGCAGTTCTTTCATAATGTCAAAATTTCTAATGTGATCCATTCTCGTGTATCCCGCTGTACGACGCATAAATCTCATTTCTGCCGCCGTTAATCTTTGTGAATCAATATTACGAATCGTCCAAGCTTCACTACCAAAACAGAGTATAGGTCTGGCCAATGTTTTATAAATTCTGGTGCGCGTGTGTTTTTGTACTAAGGTTGGATTGAATATCTGATTAATTATCTCCATTGCTTTGTTGAGTTTAATAATTTTGTCATTCAAATCTTTTTCTTCTTCATATGAAATTTGGTAACCGAGATAACTAAAATTTTTTACTTGTTCGATGATCTTATTATTGATGGATATTTTGCTACGGACTGGTTCCTTTCCTAAAAAAGCCATCACTTTAGATTTGTCAGTTGAAATTTCCATATTGAAAGTTTCTGCCATATATTGACAGTAAAAATATTAGTTAAAATATCTTAAACTATGCCCTGGAATATTACACGCTTGAGTTTCTTACCCAAGGCATTTTACCTCTGCAATGAACCTTCAATCAGCCACAAAGATATATAGTAGTTATTTACATAATGCGACTAGTAAGAACAGTGATCGATAAGACTACTCACTATGACTGTGTCTCGGTTTTGACTTATTATAGCGAAAGCCAGAGCGTATACTATTTTGTATACGAACATACCTATACCTGCGTTGTGACGTTTGCATATACTTAAAATCAAGCAACTTAATTCCAGCTTATAGGCAGCTGAATTACGAAGTCTAGTCATAAGTGTGTTTGGAAAACGTGTGAGCGTGCTCCTGGATAAAAAAATTAGAACAATTCCTTATATGGAAATTTGACGGAAAATATTTATTAATTGGTGAAATGGTCATACTTTGTTTTTGTTCTTTTTTTGTTGTGTTATTTATACAAGTATATGTTTGGAAACTTGTCATTTTAACGTTTACAAAAGTTATCAATGTGTCCCCTTCTCTTGTTTACACATGCCTGAGCACGATGTACACACGACTGGCGAGTTCGCTCAAACACCATGTTGTCATCACGGATCAATTGGCTTGGATTTTCAACACGTTGCAATAGCTTCTCTGAAACATTCACTGGTGTTGCATAGAAGACAGCCTTTAAGTGACCCCAAAGCTAAAAACCTAATGGGGTGAGGTCGGGTGATCTGGGTGGCCAAGGCACTGGACCAAAACGTCCATCAAAACAAAAACAATGCACTACTGTCTTGTCACTGTGTTGTTTGTAAACAAACACTGGTACAAAATCAAAACAAAAACAACACAGTAATGTAATCAGATACTTATGAAAACAGAAGTCACTATATTTTCCAATAAATAAACATTTTCCGTCAAATTTTCATATAAGGAATTGTTCTTATTATTGATCCAGGAGTACACTCACGTGTTTTCCAAACATACTTATGACTCGCCCTGTATAATATGAAAAATTCAGAGTCACGTGAACGACAGATGCTTTCTTATTATATTTTTATACCTTTTTCGTAACATTTAAGTTCCTTTACGCTGCTCCACCGATTTAGTAGAATGCGTTTGAGTCTAAAGAAAGTATTAAACTGTACAACGTGGTCTGTTGTGACAAGAATCCAAGCCCCCGCATACCGATAAGGCATCATGTCACAAACATGTTCACGTATGAGTATTTCTGACAAAGTAAATGTTATTCAACGCCTATAAAACAGCATAAATGTTAAGGATATTGCTGGAGAGAATAAGGTAATATTTATTTTCATTAAGGATATTGCAGGAGAGAAAAAGTCAATATTTATTTTCATTACGGACATTTCTGGAGAGAAAAAGTTAATATTTATATTCATTAACCCTTAAATTGACAATGCATCCTATAGGATACAACAGGTTAATAGGCTATATGCTATAATCTATATATATAATTTGAACTGGTAATGGAAATTACGGGAAAACGGCTGAACGGATTTTAATAAATGGCCCCTCATTTTGAAGCTTGGAACCCAAAGTTTTTCGGAAAAGTAGTAGTTTTCAGTGAAATGTCAATTTTCCTACATAATTTTCCTATTTTCCAAAATTCATCTGTTGTCAGTTTTGAGAACTAATTTTATCGAATCACGGCCGACTTGATTGAATTTCAGAACAAAACACACACTACAATCAACAATAGGCTATTACACGAAGGCCATGACCTGCAGGATTGCCGACATATTTAGAGCTCAATTCAATTTGTTATTAAAAACTGATTCTGCAGTATATAATAATTTTCTGAGTACAGCTGTGTATTGGATATTCAAATCTACGAAACTTGAGGTGGTTTGATGACATTATTATCATTAGAAATTAAATATTATTATAGTTAATATCATGGTGCATCTATTTTTCATTAATTGTACATAATATTGATGCTATATTGATGACATGAAAGTGAAACGTTTTGAGGTTATGTAAGTAAATGTAGAGAATATCTTAATTTATATCTTCATTTCTATAATTTACTGAGTGGCTGCTATATATAATTAGCTACAAACTTAAGTAAGATAATAATATTGCTATTAAAAATAAAATATTTTTATACTTATTAGCCCAGTGGGGTTGGGTCTTTTTCATATACTTAATGGCGGTGTAGTGTAGATAATGATATGTGTCATTGTCTTCAGTATTGGCTCGACAGAGCGCAAAAATTACAGTTCCTAAGGAAAGATTAAAAATATTACTTACTGATAAAATAAGAGGCCTAGAAAATTTTGTAGTCTCCAGATCATTTCAGCAAGATCTCTTAGTAGGATAAAATGATTTTACGCTCTACATTTCAAGTTCTACATGCAGCAGCTATATGAAAACGCTATTGTTCGAAAGCTTAGCAAACCTGACATTTTTTTAACTTTCGCCTACAATCCACAATGATCTGAAATAGCTACTGCTATCGTCCTGACATTGTTACTTGCGTTTTCGCGTTGAAACTCAAAAACTGAAGTTGGATAGGTTCAAGAAAAAGTATTTGGCCTAAAAAAATCCATTCAGAGGGAGTATGTTTCATTATTATGGAAGCAAATAACTATCAAAAAGACAAGTATTCTTCATTGAAAATAAATCTGAAAAATGTTTATTTGAATGTCTAACGAACTTAGTTTGCAGCAGCATTTGCTGCACAAGCCACTAGTTATAATAGAACAATAGAAAAAAATTGGTAGGAAAATTAAAATTTCACAATACTATAATATTGTACAACACATAAAAATATGGACATTGCGATAGTTGTTTTCTTTACGGTCCGACAAAGTTTAATAAACTAGTGTGAGAAATGTATAAAACTATTTAAAATTGTCTGTATACCCTAGTAGAATTTGTGTGGAGTTAGAAATATTACAAACTTCTATGACTTTCAATAACATACAATAGTATACTTCGCTTAGTGCACAACACATATTGATGGAATAACGGTCTATGTTGCCCGTTCGATAGTAAATTTATAAGCGGAATTACATTGGGTCAAGTTTTAGTACCCTACGGGCACTTCCAACGGACTCCTAACGAATATTCACACGTTTATCACTGGGATTGTGGCGCTGGAAATCAATTTACAACACTTTTATCTCAGCCACGACACATTTCAATTGTTATTGTACAATATAAATGCAATTATCACTACAATGACACAACAATTCTTGCAGATAACACAGAAACAACTTCGGAAACGTAATTAACAGAGTCGCAGTTTCACTTCACTTTCACTAGATGGACTCAGAATTCCAGCAGACGATATTGTACAGGTGTAGCAGGGATGCCAATATCGGCAAACGAAATGAAACTGTGAGGAATGTTACAACAGGTGTGCTAATGGTACAATTGGTGTGCAGCACGTTAGGTTATGTTAGGTTAGGTTAGGTTTTGTTAGTTGTGTAAGATAATATGAATGGTTACCAAAGTTGGCGACACTACAATCATTCTCCCACTTCACCTCAAATAACGGCACAACGACGAAATATGGCCGCCTTCTTCCTTCAAGTACGACGATTTTCCTATATAAGTAAGGAACCTATTTAGGTCGGGTTGGGTGGGACCACAATTCTCCCAGTGATCACATCGAGTTTCTACTACTCCACACTACAAAACTAAGGTATTTTCAGTGTTTGTTTTTAATTTCCTATAGGCCTACTGGCAGTACAGTAATAAAACTTCACCAATCCCGCTTATAAATTTATTGTCGGATGGGTGACATAGACCATTATTCCATCAATATGTGTTCTACATTAAGCGAAGTATACTATTGTATATTATTGAAAGTGATAGAAGTTTGTAATATTTCTGACTCCAGAGAAATGTTACTGGCATATATAGACAATTTTAAATAGTTTTAGGCCCTATACATTTCTCACACTAATTTATTAAACCTTGTCGGACCGTAAAGAAAACAACTATCGCAATGTCCCATTTTTATTTCTCCTGCACAGTTAGCAGATTGTAACATAGACCATTATTCGGCACAACGCTTCAACTGTCCATAGTACTCAAGGTTTAACATAACCTGTCACAGATACGTATATGCAAGATAATGTGAGTGAAAAACTTTTAGTAATATCACCAAAGTTGTGTTCATATGAGAGGTAAGATATGAAGGTGTATAAGAGAAGTGGGAAAGGAACTATATGAACGCTCGTGTAATCCATAGTAATAATAATAATAATAATAATAATAATAATAATAATAATAATAATAATGTTTGATTGTCGACTAGAATTCCTCGACAAATAATGACATTACGCTGTAATTTCAGTCTCTAAGCTATTATGAAGTTGCCTGGGGCCAATCAGCACGTTTTTCAGATCATACATTATTCGCTCCCATACAATCGAACGACTTTTATGGACTCTGCGTCAACAATATATTTACTGCATTGCCCCTCATTCAAAATTCACAATATTCATCACTTTCTAGCGCCCATAAATTATACGGTTCAAATGAAATGACCTATAAATTGTTAATCATCGCTGCAGAATTAATGACACAATGGATTCTGTTGCCAACACCGAAATATGCACATGTGAATGGGTTCTGTGTCCATTCCTACCACGCGTCATCTTGATTTATCATTGTGCTGTAAAAATTCAATGCGACTCACCAGGTTGTGCTGAGAAGAATTCGTCAATCCATGGCACTCCAAGTTCTGTTCATGTATTAAAATAAAAATGATCACTGTTTAATTTCTTTTACACTTACACACCACCACAACACACTTAACTTTCTTCTTAGAAATTAAAAATAGGTAACCTCAGTAATGAGACGCTTAAAACATTAGAAAATGGTGTTTAGTCTGTCATCTGTTTAAAATCAAAAGCACGTCACTTGTTTCACTTGACGACGATAGCTTGTAACTACGAAGAAAGACATTCAGTATCGTTCCGTTTGTCATCAAGGCCACATAGAATAAGGTAAAACACTCAGTGACTCGCAATATTTCAAATATGCCAATAATCAAATGTTATACGCTGTTTACGGATACAAACTCAAGATGAGATATTTAAGGAGAATGAAAGTCATATCTTGGCTTCCGTTACAAGGGAAGAAAAATGATCATGTCTTTAGGGAAAGCACTGCTCTTGCTTGAGAAGTGCAAACTAGCAGATAAGTTCATTTCTCTTCTTTGTAATCAGTGTGCGATTTATTTTACATGAGGGGAAATGACTCTCTTTTCTCTCTTGTTCTCTCTCTATTTTTTTCGAGCATCGAGAACTATTCCAAATTGCAACAAAAAAGTATTTTATTTGAGTGTAGACGTTTTATTCAATTATTTGAATTTCCTTAAATCTCCTGTTACTTTTATGCTTATTTAACGACACTATTTAAACTGCTAGGTTATTTAGCGTCCACACCTGTGGAGTAACGTAACGGTCAGCGCGTCTGGCCGCGAAACCAGGTGGCCCGGATTCGATTCCCGGTTGGGGCAAGTTACCTGGTTGAGGTTTTTTCCGGGGTTTTCCCTCAACCCAATATGAGCAAATGCTGGGTAACTTTCGGTGCTGGACCCCGGACTCATTTCACCGGCATTATCACCTTCATCACATTCAGACGCTAAATAACCTTAGATGTTGATAGAGCGTCGTAAAATAACCCACTAAAAAGTTATTTAGCGTCGATAGAATTTGTGATAACGAGATGATATTTGGGCAAAATGTGGTCGACGTTAACCATAAATTACCTGATATTCGTTTTACTGCCAGGGGAAACCACGGAAAAAGCTTAACCGGGTAATTAGTCTAACCGGAAATGGAACCCACTAATCTTAGGACTTAGGACCGCTTAAAGGGAGCGCGTCTTAGACTGTGTATTCACCCGGCTCGATTCAACTGTTATAAGAAGAAAGTAAAATACTATAAATGAATCATGAATAAAAATTATCAACAACTGAGTATTTTACCTTATTCTTCCCTTTCAGACCCAGCTATACTTTTCCCTCCCTCCTTTCTGATACACAGATTTTATGCCAACTTTCTAAGAAGAAAAGACAGTTATAACACTCATCTTCAGACTCTGGAAATTGCCTCATTAACTATAGAAAAGAGAAGATATCATTTAGATTTGGTTTGGAAAATAAACACATATGCTGTGATAGAAATTTGATAGCGAAAGCACTTCTCTGACAGAATGTATTAGTATGTAATTTGCCATATTGGCGACAGACAAAAGGAATCATGGGAACAACATACGTAACAGAGCGAGCAACATGCGTCGGGGTGAGTTTGACCAATCAGGGACATGGTTTTTTGTGTTTATGAACTATTACGTGTAGCGATGTAGTGACTGGAAATACAATTTATAAAATTTAGACAAGATGAATTTGTGCTTTGAAGTGCATTTGAAAGGGAAAATGTGTTACACATCTATAAGAGCCTATTGTCAGGATCTAATCAGCGTAATGGAGTACTGATTTTATTGAAAAATGTACCGCCTTGTACTGCAACTCAAGACAGACATTGTTTGCTTTGTCAAAGAAGTTATCTTCGATACGCTTTGTGCTGCAGCCAACAGAAGGAGTGAACGACAATTGGTATGTAATACGTTCGAAAGTATTGTATAGATATAATAATGTTAATTTACACAGAAAGTACACTAATGACAGTATACAGTTATGTAACTATGATCATTACCTTACAATATACGTGCTTACTCAGATGTTACATGTCTCCGTATGACATTTTATCATTTCGGAACAATATTTCCAGATATTCTGTAAGATACGTTTTCTCCCATAGTTTCAATTTAATTATTCTTGTAATTTTCATATTCATTTTAATTGGCATCACATAGGCTATATCTCATATTCGTTACATTTTTAACAGATACAGTAAAAACTGAGGGATGAGATAACTTCACAAATGTACACAATATAAAAATGGATGAAACTAGCGCAGAGGTAGTTTAGTGAATTCAGAAATGATAATGGTTGAATTTATAAGCGATTCTTTTTGGTGGAGATTTTTTTTTATTATTTTTTTTATTTTAGTAGGTTATTTTACGACGCTTTATCAACAGCTTAGGTTATTTAGCGTCTGAATGAGATGAAGGTGATAATGCCGGTGAAATGATTCCTGGGTCCAACACTGAAAGTTACCCAGCATTTGCTCATATTGGGTTGAGGGAAAACCCCGGAAAAAAACCTCAACCAGGTAACTTGCCCCGACCGGGAATCGAATCCGGGCCTCCTGGTTTCGCGGCTAGACGTGCTAACCGTTACTCCACAGGTGTAGACTTTGGCGGAGATGTGGTTGATCGTACAGACAAAGCATAACAAAAATCTAAACGACCCAAACCTAACTTGTCACAAATTCGTATTATGCAAAGTGTAGAAGCAAAGTACAAAGAGAACTACCTCAGCGCTAGTTTAAGCCAAAAATTAAGTAAATGTATCACGTTTAATACGTTGAATCCGCCGAGTTAGCTCTGTGGTAGCGTGTATGCCTCCAGACTAGCCTCGATTCATGGTTGGGTCAGAGATTTTGATTTATCTAGAGAAAATAAAAACTCGAGTGGGATTTAATTGACTATTACACGATTAGAAGAAAGTATATAAACATTAGACGAAATAAAGTACTCTAACACAATAAAATATTGACTTACTAAAATATGTACTAAACTGTCTTGAAAATGTGTTCTTGTACCATCTCACCATTACAAATATTCCGCTAGATGGCAGTAGTGTGTTATGATGAGATGTTCTCTTGTTACCAGTTGTGCCAACTATACAATCTTCATTTAACTATATGAACAATTACTAGTCAAGAAGTCTTTGTTGATTCAGTTTCATTTTTATTAAAATAGTTGCATTCCATTTCAGTTATCAATTTAATATTAAACAATCTCTGATACGTGACTATCCATAATTTCATACAGCAGAAGCTATAATTTAACCTAAATAATATAAACAAGATAAATGATAGAAAGTTTTTAATTAAGGATGATAAAATAAACATGAATCGTTTTCAAAGGCACAATTATTGAAAATACAATGTTGGCAAACAAAGTAACAAATGATAGGGAGGTGATATAAACAAATACTAGGGAGGTGATGAAACTTGTAGGATAAGCAGCCATTATTTGGTTGAAACATTCGTTCCGTACCATTTCATTGCTCAAAAGTAGTATGACGTAGCAAAAGTGTAATAGTCGTGTAAAATTTCTATCTCTGGACTAGAAGAAGTGGCGGTATGCAACTTTTAATCACTAAATTATGCATCAATATGCTTTGTACACAATGAAAAACAAATTCCAGTAACATGACATTGAAGTTCATTATTTTATAAATAACACAGTGTTTTCATATTTATATTGTTGTTTTGGTGAAAATTCAATAACTGCTACACATCACACACGGGAAAATAAACTTATTTAAATGAATGAAAATCATCTAAAATTGTAGCAAGGTATGTGTTCGCTGTGAAAAACATAAACTCACCCAAACCCGCCACAAATACTTTCCTCCTTTGCACTATCGCTCGATGACTATGGGAGTAGTAGAGACTGGATTAATCTTGCTCAGAATAGGGACCGATGGTGGGCTTATGTGAGGGCGGCAATGAACCTCCGCGTTCTCTAAAAGCCATAAATAAGTAATAGAAGATTGTCATTTTCGTTAAAATGATATTATTTTGAGTACAAATATTAATGAAGCCAG
>JAJSOF020000033.1:9886400-9906327 GCA_025594305.2 Periplaneta americana
AGTGCACACAAACACCCGGGGTCGATACCCGGCCCCTGGAACAATTTTTCC
The DNA here is from genome assembly GCA_025594305.2 of Periplaneta americana. Lineage (NCBI taxonomy): Eukaryota > Metazoa > Arthropoda > Insecta > Blattodea > Blattidae > Periplaneta > Periplaneta americana. Next base: position 9,886,452 of record JAJSOF020000033.1, read on the forward strand.
TTGAAATTATTCAATATGGGATGACCTACATCTTTTATTAGGGTGGCAAGATCATTTATGAGCACTAGAAAAAGTAGCGGACCTAATATTGATCCTCGAGGAATTCCATTAATTATCCCCCATGTCAAGACAGATTTCACAGCTGTATTGATTTCGACTTTCTGTTTCCTATCTATGAGATATGAGTGAAACCATTGGTGTGATATTGAATTTACACTTTATTGTTATCTTATTGATGGTTTGTATGCAGTAATATGATTTAAGGATGATCTGTTAAGTAACCCTCGCGTTTTACTAATACGGCAGGAAGAGATTTCCGTTAAAATGTAAAGAATGTATTTTACTGTATTTTTCTCCAGACAGGAATACTGGTAATCTAGAGGGCTAATTAGCATATCCTTGAAGTAATTCTGTAGCGAGGAATAGGATTGTATTTCACGATGTTTCAACAAAGAACGGATGTCTCCAGTCAGGGAAGACAGTCTGTCACTCTGCCTTCAATTTCAATTTCAGTCCTCCAATCCGTTTTTCTTCTTATTGTTCTTCCACATCCATTAGCTGAAGAAGAATTCTAGTTGTTTTAAGTGGCAGAAAGAAAATATCCGACCGAAGCAATTTACCGTGGAGGGGGGGGGGGAGAGAAGAAGCTCCAGGCATGCGCCAAGCTGGAAGTCGAATATCAGTGCCAACGAAAAAGAAAGCAGTCCGGGTCTGGACTTACAGCCTGGGACATTAAGGATTAAGTTTGATGTTTTAGAGCTCGTGATTATTCAGATAACACTGATATGTACAGGGTGAGACTAAAGTGACTGTACAAGATTCAATGTTCGACAGACATGGTACAATACGCCATTCTGAAGGCTGATGGGTCAGATTTGATCACGATTTCGATTGTCAACGCAGTGGACTCCATCGTTTTGACGTTGAGGAAGATGGAGCTCACAAAGGAATATATGCTTCCGAGATCACAAATTTTTTTACAAAATTTAAAATGGTGGCAGTTCATTGTGCAGTGATGAAGTGTTTCCCTCATAACTCATAAACGTTTTAACTTTTTCATGTTCTCGCTCTTTTATTTTATTGCTGAAACTCATGTTTACAATATCATGCTCTTTCAATTACATGTCTTAATTTTATTTTAGTAGGTTATTTTACGACGCTTTATCAACATCTTAGGTTATTTAGCGTCTGAATGAGATGAAGGTGATAATGCCGGCGAAATGAGTCCGGGGTCCAGCACCGAAAGTTACCCAGCATTTGCTCATATTGGGTTGAGAGAGAACCCCGGAAAAGACCTCAACCAAGTAACTTGCCCTGACCGGGAATCGAACCCGGGCCACCTGGTTTCGCTGCCAGACGCGCTAGCCGTTACTCCACAGGTGTGGACACCATTTTTTAAAGAAATTAATTTTTTTATCAGACAATCTATCAAAGGTAGAGAGTGATTTTGCAACATATTGTAGATATGCATAAATACACACAAAAAATTTCATCACGGAATGTTTGATAGTTTTTTACTTATGAGGGAAACGCTTCATCACTGCACAGTGAATTGCTACAATTTTGAATTAAAAAAAAAATATATATATCTAATTTTTTTTCAAATCGTAAATTTTTTTTTCATATAGCAGAAAGGCAGTATTTTACACATACTAATTTTCATTACCGTTTTGTGCAAGGTACAATAATGGAAAAAAAAAAATATTGAATATTTACAAAATTTTACTACTGCAAGGTGTATCTAACCTCTTAACTGGTTGAGTGTTTTTCCGGGGTTTTCCCTCAACCCACTAAGAGCAAATGCTGGATAACTTTCGGCACTGTACCCTGGACCCTGGACTCATTTCGCTGGCATTATCACTTTCATCTCACTCAGGCGCTAGACATAATCATAGCAGTTGATAAAGCGTCATTAAATAACCAATTAAAAATAAAGAAAGGGTTAAAGATTCACCCAAAGTCGTGAGAACATTCCCATAAGTTTGTACAGGGATATTGCTTGTCTCCTTGATGCAATACTTTAACATCATTCTTATCTCTCTCTCTTTTTTTTTTTTTTTTTTTTTTTGACATTCAAAGACACGTGGCAATGTGATCTTCAGCAGCTCAACATACAGAGATTTGATCATTTTAGACCAGTAGCATTGTTATTAGAAAGCTAAAATTGGCTTCACCATAATAAATAACGTAGTTGTGACGTCATTTTCATCTGGCAGTGACAATAATCGCTTACCAGTAATGAGTTTAGTTTTGGTAATATCCTATGTGCGTCAGAACTCTTCATTCTATGTTATTTAAACATATTATGAGAAACGAGTCCAAACAAAAATTACGAGTATTTGACTCCTGTAGCTATTTACCAGTAGACTGAAAAATCCGTTGAAATTGAAGCAATAACCGCCATTTTCCACTGTGATGTTATCATTCTGAATTATATACATAGCTACTGCTTTGTAATTTATGTCCTTCTTCGTGCATAATTTAGAAGGCAATATCGACCATACTGCTATGAATAATTTAGCGCCATCAAATACAAAAAGAAGTAAAACAGAGGTTTTGAATAACTTTTCAGAACTCTGTGTTGAAAAAAATTACGAAATTCAGGAAATATCAGACAACGCCTCTATACCAACAGTAATAAATAAAAGTACCTAGTTTATAATAAAATATTATTATAACCTCACATATTTCTCTAATTTCGATGTTTTGTTAATCATTATTTCTACAACTATTTTTTTCCCTCAGCACCTACTTACTTACTTACAAATGGCTTTTAAAGAACCCGGAGATTCATTGCCGCCCTCACATAAGCCCGCCATTAGTCCCCTATCCTGTGCAAGATTAATCCAGTCTCTATCATCATATCCCATCTCCCTCAAATCCATTTTAATATTATTCTCCCATCTACGTCTCGGCCTCCCCAAAGATCTTTTTCCCTCCGGCCTCTCAACTAACACCCTATATGCATTTCTGGATTCGCCCATACGTGCTACATGCCCTGTCCATCTCAAACGTCTGGATTTAATGTTCCTAATTATGTCAGGTGAAGAATACAATGCGTGCAGTTCTGCGTTGTGTAACTTTCTCCATTCTCCTGTAACTTCATCCCTCTTAACCCCAAATATTTTCCTAAGAACCTTAGTCTCAAACAGCCTTAATCTCTGTTCCTCTCTCAAAGTGAGAATCCACGTTTCACAACCATACAGAAGAAACGGTAATATAACAGTTTTATAAATTCTAACTTTCAGATTTTTTGACAGCAGACTAGATGACAAAAGCTTCTCAACCGAATAATAACAGGCATTTCCTGTGCTTATTCTGCGTTTAATTTTAAGGGCATTTGAGAATAAGGTTCTTAGGAAAATATTTGGGGCTAAGAGGGATGAAGTTACAGGAAAATGGAGGAAGTTACAACGCAGAACTGCACGCATTGTATTCTTCACCTGACATAATTAGGAACATTAAATCCAGACGTTTGAGATGGGCAGGGTATGAAGCACGTATGGACGAATCAAGAAATGCATATGGAGTGTTACTTGGGAGGCCGGAGGAAATAAGACCTTTGCGGAGGCCGAGACGTAGATGGGAGGATAATATTAAAATGGATTTGAGGAGGTGGGATATGGTGGTAGAGACTGGATTAATCTTGCTCAGGATAGAGACCAATGGCGGGCTTATACGAGGGCGGCAATGAACCTGCGGGTTCCGTATAAGCCATAAGTAAGTAAGTGAGTAAGTAAGTAAGTATTATTACTCTTATTGTTATTGTAGTCAATGACCCATGCACACAATTATGAACCCTGTAATATGATATGAGTTCTGTCATTTATAATTATGTATGTATGGTAGCCAAAGCGTGGCATCGCACCTAAAAATACTCTTTCCTCACCCAGAAGGCAGACAGTGAGTACTCAGGAATTTTATGTTTATTACTGATAAGCTCGAAGATGTTTACGATATGATAATAACTGAGCAAAGGATCTATGTGGCAACGCCGTCTTAATTTGGCTTGTGACGCGGAAAAACGAGCGACGTATTGTTTCTATTAGCTGACCATTGCTTTAAGAGAGTAGAAGATATTCGAAAATAGACGTTAGCAGCTGTCAGAAGTCGCTTCTTTGATTACGACAGCTATAGATGGATGCGCTTTAGTTTCTCTAGAATTCAAAGCTTTTATACTCTCATACGATTTATATATTCCTACAAATTTAGCGCCTGAAGTGCAGAGCCTCTTTTCTGTGGATTTCCCTGAAATGAAAATTCTAAATCGTAGTAAGATACACAGACTTGTCACTAAACGGAAAGAAACGATTAGATTAAATTCCAAGAAAAACACAAAAGGCCGTAATACATGGACTTAAGAGATATATGATTTCAGAGAAGAAATTGAGCGCTGTCCTAGAAAATTAATACGTAAGCTTGTCTAACAAGTTGGAATTTCTAAGAATACGCATTTAAAACTACAAATCTTTTGACGTTGAGACGATTCAAAATAACTGTCGCTTTATGTTCTGCCTCCTGGTGATCCTATCGCAAGGCTAAGTTTTCGTGACTGGTTTCAAAATGAAGTTCACCACGCAAAAATTTACTTTCTTTTTCCGGAAGAAGCTTGGTTTTATTTTCGCAGAGGGGTAAAGTCGATAAGTTGTCGACACTGAAGTTCTGAGAAACCAAATATCCTCCACGAAGTTTCACTTCATGATTCAAATCTGGTATAATATCGCAGTTTAACCCTTAAATTCACAAAGTAGCCTATACTATAGGATACAACAGGTTAATAGGCTATATGCTATAATTTTGATAGAACAATAGAAAAAATTAGTAGGAAAATTAAATTTAACCAAAATTTCACAATAATATAATATTGTAGAAGGTATAAAATATGGACATTGCGATAGATGTTTTCTTTACAGTCCGACCTCCTGAGTCCTGAGAGTATAGTATAGACCTACTATACTATACTTTATAAGTTACATGGTTATGATGTAACATGTATGTGCAGAGACCAGAAGTATAGTGTATTATACCTGCATTTGTGCCCTAACTGTAACCTGCAGAATTTTTTCAGCGTTTTTCATCATTTGAGTGATTTATTTTTAAAATGTAGAATGATATTGGACTTTAAATATAAAACAGCAAATGTCTCAGGGCTCAGGAGGTTTAAAGACAACACAATGAATAGACTTATCTATATTTATAGAAATGAAGTCTTTCAAACCATTTTTCGCCAAGTTAACTGAGAAAATAGAGAATTTAGTAAAGAACTGTTTTCAAAACATGGGAGGAGTGATAGTAGGAGGAAGAAGGATAAAGTAGATAAGATTTGCTGATGATATTGCTTTGTTAGCAGAAGAGGAGATGATACTAAGGAATATGTTACTAGAGGTAAATGACAGCTGTGAGCAGTATGGGACGTAGATAACTGCAAATAAGACAAAGACTATGGGCATAACAAGAAAAATAAGGAAGGTAAAATTACGAATTCTAAATGAGGCAGTAGAGCAAGTGGACAGCTTCATATACTTGGGGTGTACTGTAAGCAGTAACATGAGCTGCTGCCAGGAAGTCAAAAGGAGGATAGCAATGGCTAAGGAAGCATTTAATAGAAAAAGGAGCATCTTCTGTGGACTTCTGGAGAAAGAACTAAGGAAAGAGACTAGTGAAGTGCTTTGTATGGAGTGTTGCATTGTATGGGGCAGAAACATGGATATTACGACGAAGTGAAGAGAAGCGGATAGAAGCATTTGAAATGTGGATATGGAGAAGAATGGAACGTGTGAAGTGGGCAGACAGAATAAGAAATGAAGTTGTATTGAAAAGATTGGGTTAAGAAAGAATGATGCTAAAACTGATTAGAAAGACGAAAAGGAATTGACTAAGAAGAAACTGCCTATTGAAGGATACACTGGAAGGAATGGTGAACGGGAGAAGAGTTCGGGGCAGAAGAAGACATCAGATGATAGACAACATTAAGATATTATATTAGATCATATGAATTAAGGGTGTTTGAGAATAAGGTTCTTAGGAAAATATTTGGGGCTAAGAAGGATGAAGTTACAGGAGAATGGAAAAAGTTACATAACGCAGAACTGCACGCATTGTATTCTTCATCTGTCAGAATTAGTAACATTAAATCCAGACGTTTGAGATGGGCAGGGCATGTAGCGTGTATGGACGAATCAAGGAGTGCATATAGAGTGTTAGTTGGGAGGCCGGAGGGAAAAAGATCTTTGGGGAGGCCGAGACGTAGATGGGAGGATTATGTATGTATGTATTTATTTACACTGCAAGTGGGCAAGCACCCGGTGGCAGTGGTATACACAATATAAACAATACGCAAAAAAAAAAAATGACAAGCAATACACAATAAATTTACAATACACAATACAATAAGAATACACAATATAATTTAACACAATAATAATAAAACATAAATAAAATACCTAATTTTACATTACAACCTACATAATTATGTATAGGCCCTACATAAGTTTCAATAGTCTTTCACTTTACTCTCATCTCACTCACTGTAGTGGCAATATGACACATTTCAGACACTTTAGGACACATTTCACTGACACTCTGTAACACATTTCACTGACACTATAGAACACATTTCATTGACGCTATAAATTATCACTGATCGGAACTGTTCACTGCACTGTAAAACCATAACTTCACTGACTCACCTCGCTTCACTGATACAACAGTTCAAATAAGTCAAATAATTACATCCTTATGCATACTTATAAACAGAACTACATTTAAACTAAACATTTCTAGTCTAAGGCCCTCTTACACTCTATTTTTAAATAATTTACAATTCAAACAAAGGAAGTAACTCGTCAGGCTAAATAAATACATGTCACCTTAAAAAATTAAATGTTAAATGTCACCTTAATTTTAATTTGCACTTGATACACAACTTTTTAAATTATTCTTGAAACTCCTTAAGGAAGGACAGCCCTCAAAGACCGCTGCAGGTAGGTCATTCCAGTGCAGTGAACAGTCCCGATGGATTTGAGGGAGGTGGGATATGATGGCTGAGACTGGATTAATCTTGCTCAGGATAGGGACCAATGGCGGGCTTATGTGAGGGCGGCAATGAACCTCCGGGTTACTTAAAAGGCAGTAAGTAAGTAAGTATAGATCATATGAGGAAACAATAAGGAAGGCATAAAATAGGAAAGATTGGAGAAAGCTGGGTATGCAGTGAAAGATCTGCTCTTGGGCAGTACACTGAAAAAAATTAAGTGTAGGCTATAAGCATTTTACTGGGATTTCAGAAATAGCATTATAAGTTTGAAAAACGTATAAGATGGAAAGTATAAAAGAAGTTTTACTCAATTTTTTTAATTATATATTTATTTTATATTCCTTGACCCACTTATAACTGACAGCACTGCTTTCCTGCTGTTGACCTTTCATTTTCGGTGTGCAAATTTACAGTTGATACAATGTCATTAAATGACAGATTAAGGTAATAGTACATTAAACAACGAGCCTATAATGATTGTAATTAAGAAGCGAGTATGGATGTTTATGAAACTCGCTTGTGCTCGTTTCATAATTTTCATACGAGCTTCTTAATTACCATTATAGGCGAGTCTCATACGACTTTTTATGCTCGACCATATTTCTAACTTGAAATTATTCATTTTATTTGTATCTAACTGACCTTGAGCAATACCTCGTAAATTGTGAGATGTGCGCAGACGCGAAAGTATTGATTTTTCCGAGGAACAGATGTCCACATTGACCTTGATAGCCTATAAGAACCTACAGAGTAAACTAAATATTAACTTTGATATAACATTAAAATTAAATTAGACATTGAAAAACGAGATGACAAATTGAATTTATTTGAATATTATTTACAATTAACGCTAATTATTATAGTAATAGAACATAACCTTCTGCGACAGTATTGGATTTCCAGCCCCCGTAACTTTTCGCTAATTCTCTTTCGATGCATATCCGAGAATAATAGATACTTGCGGTTTTATAACGGTACAAAGCTGACTTGTCATTGGCTGAGGTTTTATGACGGTACAAAGCTGACTTGTCATTGGCTGAACACCTGTACTTTAATGAGTAGGTGTACTTTAATGACATGCTACCAGGTGTATAATTACTACATTTCGGCATGGTCGAGCATAAAAATGTATACATTATGAGTAGCAAGACCAATGCTGGACTTTTTTTACTTGGTCATTTAACGACACTGTATCAACTACGAGGTTATTTAGCGCCGAGGGAACTGGTGATAGCGAGATGATATTTACCTCGGGAAAAACCCATCCAGGTAATCAGCCCAAGCGGGAATCGAACCCGCGCCCATACGCAACTCCGGATCGGCAGACAAGCGCCTTAGCCGACAGAGCTACGCCGGTGGCGCCATTCCTGAAAATAACACAGTACAAACACAAGACAAGATTCACGTACGCTTTTCGTATGGGCTGGAAATGTATCTTCACTCCATTGCCAAGTTTCGAACTCGATATCACTGGAATTATAGCTCTAAACGCCAACGTTCCCACGGGTGATGTAGGCGTACTTGAGGTAGAAATTTACATTTGTCCTGTGTATAATAAAAGAATGAAACTGTCGCGCGATGTAGGCGGAAGATAAAAACTTAATGAAGAACAATGCGCCTCTAGGGATGTTTGTGAAAACAGAAACACCTTTCGAAAACATAACAATTTGAGTTTCACGTTTTTATAGTCTACTTAATTTGTAGCTCACGTCGGGAAGGCTGAATTATTCAGTATACAAACGTAACAGGAGCAAAAAAGGAAATACTGCACACCTTCAAAAGCCCGGACTTTTAGTCTGATTCGATTATCGCCGCTAGGTGTCAGGCGCAGCGCAAGACGGCCGTGTGAAGTACAACCCATACTCTTTGGGCACATATTTTATTCATTTGAGAATCTGTTCCGGAGTACGTAGGCCTAAGTTTTAGAAACAGCAAAGGAGCATGGTTTTGATGCTCTGGGTTCGGATCCTTATCTTCTTTTTGCTCTTCTTTTCACCACATTCATAATGACTAGGGGGCGGATGTTGATGAAAATTCATCTTCTTATTTTTTACATTAGGACGATGTCTATTAATATAGAAATCCTTTCTATGTTAATATCAACGTAAAAAACTAATTTCTTATATTGTATTTTTTGCATTTTTTATGTTTTTTAACTAATAGGTAATTTTTATATATTTTTTCGATATATTTTAGTCATTTTTAATACTTTGAAGAACTTTCAGATCATTTTGGAATGCATTTTACTTTCTTCTTTACAGATAGATCTGTTAAATCATTTTCTAACCAAATAGATAAGTAGTAATTACCTACTGAATAAGTGAATAACAGTGAAGTTTGAGTTTTATAGTTTGGAACAGACTCTAAAGTCCATCCCTCATTCCACTGAAGGCTTCACTTCACACAACGGAAGTAATATAAAATGCTTGACAACAGCTTAGTTTAAGTCAGGGCTTTGACCGCTACTGTTCTTTTGTCGGTACGAGAGTGTCTTCAGAATTTATGTTTGGAAGGGGAAATTTTCGCCATGTCCTGGACAGGACGTTGTGTCCTCAACATGGTTCGGAAGGGATATCTACTGTAGTAGACAGTATTTTTAACACAAAGATTACAAGAATGCACGCTGCGCCCACAATTTGTTCTGTCATTCACACTCCCTCATCTGGAAGATCTGGTAACAAAAGTGAAGCGCGGAAGGAGAAGGAGACGGAGAATGAAGGCACTGACATGGACCACACCTGATTGAAACACATTGGAAACTCTTATTAAAATCTATAGTTTTCCCTTAAAACCTTCATTTTGTTGCATGCTCTTTTCCTTAATCTTAGTCAAATTCCAGGAAGTTGCCTCCTCTGTCCGAGATTTGCAGGGCGGTCATTGAAACAAGGTGACTAATTTTTAAGAAGTTGTGGTGCGAGTACAGTGAATAATATTTAAATGTCATTTTCTTTTAATGTTGTGTAATTTTTCCATTAGTTTAAGGGCATTTTAATTATCATTTTAAGTAGATTTTTAGGTCATCAACATCCGTCCCCTAATAATGACAACACCTCTGATTGATGTTCCGGCTGATATGTAGGCAACAAGCTTCGCAAGACTGTCCACAAGAAGCATACATTTAGGGGTCCTTGTTTACTGCACATGCGCAGTGCGTTGTATCTGGAATCTATTTCACAATTTAAATGCATTTCTTAGCTAATTCTAATATTAGTATACTAATATATGGTTTTAATATATTTTTATAGACCATGTTTATAGTACTTTGTACTTATGACAATAAAGCTGATTGATTAATTGATTGATTGATAAAATTAGGTGGCCCAAATTTCGTTTCTGGATCTGTACATCTACATATTATCAGACAGTACATCTCCCTTGACGATAAATGTCAGAGGAAGAGGAATTATTTGTATACATTTGAAGTCTGAGTGTAATGTGTAGCTAGTAGGCGATAATGCAATGGATGGGTAAAGAAACTGACCACCCTTCCATTATCTCCTGGCCTAGTTGCCTTATAAGTGGTGACATGTTGGTATCACTTGTGGGGTTCAGACTTGTCTTCGGACAGTGACTAAACAACAACATAATAACAAGCAGAAAATTCAGTATACATTCATATACAGGGTGTTTGTAACTTACTATCTTGCTGATAAAAATTCCTATAGAGAGAGTTAAACTGTCTTATACTTATACATTGAATAGCTTATTTATAAGTCGTGTGTAAATTCCTGAGTGAGTTTTTCATTAGTAAGACCGTAAGTTTTAACACCCTGTATAAGAATTTATACCGAGCTTTCTGTTTGTAATTGCGAATGGGGTAAAAAAAAGAGCAAGAAGAAGATGAAGGATCCGAATCCGCAGCTTTGAATAGAAAAAAATGAGCATCTTCTGGGGGCCTCTGGAAAAAGAACTAAGGAGTAGAATAATAAAGTGCTTTGTGTGGAGTCTGGAAATGTATGGGACAGAAACGCAGACATTACGACGAAGGGACAAGCAACGACTAGAAGTATTTGAAATGTGAATATGGAGAAGAATAGAGGGTGTGAAATGGACAGACAGAATAAGAAATGAAACTGTGATTGAAAGAGTGAATGAAGAAAGAATAATGCTAAAACTTAATCAGGAAGAGGAAAATAAATTGGCTGGGTCACTGGCTGAGAAGAAACTACCTATTGAAGGATGCACTGGAAGGAATGGTGAACGGGAGAAAAGTTCGAGGAAGAAGAAATCAGATGTTAGACATATTAAGATATATCAGTCATATGCGGAGAATAATAGGAAGGGATCAAAAAGAAAAAAAGGTGGGGGCGAATATTGGAGAATACTGAGTTCACTGTGAAAGACCTTACCTATGAATGAATGCATTTTACCTTAAACTCCAGATTCGTATAAAAATAGAATTAGGTAGATGAAAATAGCTGTGTTGCAAATTACAGCTTTCTATGAGAAATATCGTCAAGAAAGCCTTCAACATGTGATGATATGAGAATTATACTGAACATTTTTCATAAGTTCGCAAAGAAATACCCTGAAGTCACGAAATAATAATAATAATAATAATAATAATAATAATAATAATAATAATAATAATAATAATAGATCTATTTATTTATACTGGCAGAGTTAAGGCCGTAGGGCCTTCTCTTACACTGTACCAGGTCACAAAGTATACAAGGAGTGAAAATTTAACAAAAAGTTAAAGAACAGAATACTAACATATTACAAGATAATAATAATAGTGATAATAATAATAATAATAATAATAGTAATAATAATAATAGTAATAATAATAATAATAATAATAATAATAATAATAATAATAATAGATTTATTTATTTATACTGGCAGAGTTAAGGCCGTAGGGCCTTCTCTTACACTGTACCAGGTCACAAAGTATACAAGGAGTGAAAATTTAACAAAAAGTTAAAGAACAGAATACTAACATATTACAAGATAATAATAATAGTGATAATAATAATAATAATAATAATAATAATAATAATAATAGATTTATTTATTTATACTGGCAGAGTTAAGGCCGTAGGGCCTTCTCTTACACTGTACCAGGTCACAAAGTATACAAGGAGTGAAAATTTAACAAAAAGTTAAAGAACAGAATACTAACATATTACAAGATAATAATAATAGTGATAATAATAATAATAATAATAATAATAATAATAGATTTATTTATTTATACTGGCAGAGTTAAGGCCGTAGGGCCTTCTCTTACACTGTACCAGGTCACAAAGTATACAAGGAGTGAAAATTTAACAAAAAGTTAAAGAACAGAATACTAACATATTACAAGATAATAATAATAGTGGTAATAATAATAATAATAATAGTAATAATAATAATAATAATAATAATAATAATAATAATAGCATAACAAAATCGACACTAAACAACATGAAAATCAGGGGCGGACGCAGGATTTTTTTCGGGGAGGAATTTGAGGAGATAGTCAAAATGGAGTAATGAGAAATAAGTTTATATACTCACAATTTGTTTCCGAGTCACAGACATTTACAAATTGGCCTGAGTAGCGTAGTCGGTATACCCTTCTGTGCTGGAAGTTGCGGGTTCTACCCCACCCAGCTCGATGGCATTTAAGTGTGTTTAAATGCGACAGGCCTCATATCAGTCGATTTACTGGCATGTAAAAGAAGTCCTGAGGGAAAAATTCCGGCACACCGGCGGCTCTGATATAACCTCGACAATTGCGAGCATTGTTAAATAAACAATATATATATATATATATATATTTTTTTAATTTTAACATTTATAATGACTGTAATACAAAAACAATGACAGAATGACATTTACAGAAGAAGGCGACGAGGCTTCTTAGACATTTCATCCAGTACTTCATGAGCTTTTACTTCTACATTTTTATGTATACACATCAAGGACAGTCCATTTAATCTGTCTGCTCCCATCGTGCTCCTCAAGTAAGTCTTCAAGTACCGCAATGTTGAGAAAGCCGTTCTGGTGTTGCTGTAGTTACAGGCAACGTGCAGAAAAGTTTCAGCGCCTTGCGAGTGCAGGGAAAAATAATTTCATTGCACCTGTTTAAAGATGATATAAAAACAGTACGTATTAGGTGAAGATTTTTCTGATCAAGGAAATTTCTTCTCCACATCTTCAATTCATTGAAGAAAGACTCTCTGTGATGCATCAACATCATTGGGCCACTGATTTACTATAGCCTCAACAGCAGTTTCTAAATCTTCATCTGATGCTCGCACTATGTTTTTAGGCAGAAAAGTTTGTATGGACTTTAGGATTCCCTTATGATTTAAAAACCTGTCCTTGAGCTGACTAATGAAATAGTCTAAGAAGAGAAGGAAAATTAAAAGCCTAAAATACTCTTCATGATTCTCTGTCTTGAAGTAAGAACTCTGTGTTTGTCTTCCTGCAGTTCTTGGAATTTAACAGTTTAGCAAAGAGAATTTACGTGGAAAACTATCTAATTCCTATGTACATTCACGAATTAAAATTAATATTATTTTTGTTTCTTGTTTCGTATTTTTCTCAAAATTTCGGGAGGGGATATATCCCCTTAATCCCCCCCCTTGCATCCGCCCCTGATGAAAATAATACCATAATAGAAAAAAGAAAGTAAAATACATTGGAATATAGTAAAAGCAACTTATTTAGTACAAATGGTTAATATGGAAAACGTAAGGAAGAATATAACAAAATGGAATGAGTATTACGGGAATTAACAAGTGAAATTACGGGCGTTTCCATTTCAACAAATTTTAGGACCCGAAAACAGTACTAAAATAGGAAAATTAACCATGTTATGTCAGTAGAAAGTGGCACCTTCTGGAGGAATATATTAGCTATCACGTGCTTATGTTTACCACAAATTTTTATATATCAGTAAATTTAAAATGAATTGTAAATTACAACGTTTTAGTCATAGCTACAGGTGAATAGAGGATGTTTTTCCTAACACGAAATAGCGAGAACCGTGACACGTGTCTTTCCTGACACAGACGAAAGAAAAGTGCAACATTTATGCCCGCCAGGTTATGCAAACGCCTTCATTGAGAGAACAACTGGCTTTGTCTGGTTCGGCGTCAATAGATGAAAGTTGAGTTCCGGCCGTAATTTGTAACTGAAGAAAACGTTTCAGCAGCATAACAAAGCCTAATGCATCCTCAAACATTCGACGAAGTCATCAATAATCGGAAATGTTCAGAATGAATAGCAGTTGACGAGAAGGCTCGCTTCTACAGTTTAGTGGATGTTGATGTTTTAATGTCTTTTGATGAAAGAGGATGATACATCATTGGTGTTGCAGTTTGTACACATATTTTTTAAACGGCTGTGTTTCAGGTCAACAGTGAATTGTTACTATGTACGAACCCGTCATATCATCATCGTCATCATCATTATAACCTTTAACTTCCGTTACCAATATAATTTTTATTTTCATTTTAAATAAGATATTTAACAATATCTCTCTATTTCTCTTTTTTTCCATTTCTATTTTTTATTTATATTTGCTTCTGTTTCTTGTACTTAGGCCTATATTTGTGTACTTATCTCTTATTCACGTAATTTTCATATTTTCAGTTTTATGTCATAACTAACTATAATTTTGTTTTGTCTATTGTAATTCGAGCTTTATCGTGTTATAGACAGACAAATAAATAAATAAATAAATAAATAAATAAATAAATAAATAAATAAATAAATAAATAAATAAATAAATAAATAAATAAATAAATAAATAAATAAATAAATAAATAAATAAATAAATAAATAAATAAATAAATAAATAAATAAATAAATAAATAAATAAATAAATAAATAAATAAATAAATAAATAAATAAATAAATAAAAATAAATAAATAAATAAATAAATAAATAAATAAATAAATAAATAAATAAATAAATAAATAAATAGGTACGTAAGTAAATAAATAAATAAATAGGTACGTAAGTAAGTAAATAAATAAATAAATATGTACGTAAGTAAATAAATAAATAATAAATGGGTACGTAAATGGATAAATAAATATATAAATAAGTAAATGGGTATATGGATAAATGAATAAATAAATAAATTAATTGGTAAATGGGAAAAATTTTTAAGGAATAAATAGGTAACGCAGGAAATAAATAAGTATGTAAGTAAATAGGTACGTGAGTAAGTAAATAAGTAGATCTTAATATATAAGCTTAAAAGTGAATGTGGATATGTATGTATTTTAGTAGGTTTATTACGACACTTTATTAACATCTGAGTTTATTTAGCGTGTGAATGAAAGAAAAGTGACAATGCTGGTGAAATGCGTCCGGGGTCCAGCACTGAAAGTTACCCAGCATTTGCTCATATTGTGTTGAAAGAACCTCAACCATGTAACTTGCTCCGACCGGGAATCGAACCCGAGCCACCTGGTTTCGCGGCCAGACGCGCTGACCGTTACTCCACGGCTATCGACTGTATGTACGTATGTATGTATGTACGTATGTATGTATGTACGTATGTACGTATGTATGTATGTATGTATGTATGTATGTATGTATGTATGTATGTTCTCTATACAAATCTACACGCTTTGACCGATGTGTCAAAGTTTGGACATTTAATCTTCATAACCAGGAAAAAAAGAGAAACATTTATACGACCACTTCTACGATAGATATAGATAAAAGTGAGGACAGCAAGAAAGACTTGTAAAATACCTTAGCCCCTCAAGTGTAATAAGATCTGATAGCTCTTGTCATAAATTACGTAAACGTCTGTGTGTTTTCCGAACAGAGTGGCTGAAAACTTTTGTGCAGGCAGGTTAGTTTAGTTTTTGTTAGTTCAGGTTACGTTAAGTTATGTTAGTTGATATTAGGTTGGTAATTACATCAATGTTGAAGATAGATATTTTTGTTTTCCAAATTTGCCGTCATTGAACAGAAACCAAGAATGAAGATTTCATTGCAACTAATTAGAAATTCCTCTTTCAGATATGTAATAAACGATCTTCGCACAAAATAATGTACGATACACGAGCGGTATGTTTTGTTTCAATTCTCGGAAATTAAAAAAGCTCAACTACGTTTCGCTTTTTCAAACTTTTCCTCCAACATGAAAACTTCAACATACCGCTCTTGTAACGCATATTACTATTGTACTACTAAGTCTTTATCCTTTGCTGGAAATAAGCTTACTTTACCAGAATAAAAATTAAAGGCCAGGAAGTATGCTATAATAAAACGTGAGTTGCCCGACTCTGTCATTCTCTCGTAAGAACAGCCTCTCTAGAGTGACATTTGAGTATAATTGCACGGATTCATGCGCGCTTTTAATAAGCTTTTTCATTATCTTAAAAGGCTCCATCCAGACCTGCTAATGGTCGATACAATGGCGTCAGTCATTGCACATCAAGCTGTCGACTGCAGCGCCTTGCTGTGTTAATTGCCCCTACTAATGTAATAGCATTCCATCTGACTAACACAATTTTATACTTCTGCATCTTTTGTATTCGCTTCTCCGTTTTGTTAATTATTATTAAAACTTTTCACATGTATCTCCATTGCCATGGATACGGGACAGTAATTCCTTGGTGCTCTCTTTCTGGTAAACTAACCATGTTTTGAGAGTGGTATAATTAAATTTGAAGACATTTCCGAATTGAATACGAACCTGAGATATTCCAGGAAATAATAATGATAGGAAGCGGAAGAGTAATTGATTGCGAATGTCGCGTGCAGTGAAGGTAACTTACTGTGAGGCACTTGGGTATAAAATCGGTAAAATCTCTGTTGTCATGTTTTTATCTTTATTTATTTATACTGGCTTTAAGGGAAGTGGATAGTTAAATATTGTGAAAAATCAGTACATTTTCGAAAATAAATTCTTCCTTTTAAAGTAGGCCTACACTTTGGTACTAGGCCTATATGAAAAATACATTAGATAAAATACAGCGCCTATTTATGGGGGAGGACGGAGGGAAAAAGACATTTAAGGAAGGAGAGACTTAGATGGGAAGATAATATTAAAATAGATATGAGGGAGGTGGGATATGATGGTAGAGACTGGATTAATCTTGCTCAGGATAGGGACCGATGGCGGGCTTATGTGAGGGCGGCAATGAACCTCCGGGTTCCTTAAAAAGCCAGTAAGTAAGTAAGTAAGTATTGTTTTTTTCTTTTCGAAATTACAGTTTTCAGTTAAATATGAGAAATGCCTTCTATTATTCGGTTGTGAAGCTTTTGTCAAACAGTCTGTTCTCAAAAAAGCTGAAAGTTAGAATTTATAAAACAGTTAGGCCTATATTACCGGTTGTTCTGTATGGTTGTGAAATTCTTGGACTCCCACTTTGAGAGAGGAACAGAGGTTAAGGGTGTTCAAGAATAAGGTGCTTTAGAAAAATATTTGTGGCTAACATGGTCACAGGAGTATGGAGAAAGTTACACAACGCAGAACTGCACGCATTGCATTCTTCACCTGACATAATTAAAAACATTAAATCCAGACGTCTGAGATGGTCAGGGCATGTAGCACGTATGGACGAATCCAGAAATTCATATAGAGTGTTAGTTTGGAGGCTGGAGGGAAAAAGATCTTTGGGGAGGCCGAGACGTAGATGGGAGGATAATATTAAAATAGATTTGAGGGATTTGGGATATGATGGTAGAGACTGGATTAATCTCGCTCAGAATAGGGACCGATGGCGGGATTATGTGAGGGCGGCAATGAACCTGCGGGTTCCTTAAAAGCCGGAGGCATAAGTAAATAAGTACAGATTTCAGTGAATCTACAAGTCTTTATGTTAATAAACATTTAAGACCACAAAGTAAGTTAAGCTACCTATTTTTTGAGCGGTGTCAACTTCTGGCTGGTACTGTACAACTTCTATGGCTTTTAAAGCGACCCTTCCCTCTTTCAGGTGTTTCTTTTCAATGAACTGGGGCTTACGCTACTGAGATCCCGGTATTCACTAATGATACAAGTATGAATATAAAAATAATAGTCAGTAATTTGTCCACATAAAGGCTGTATTATCAACAGATCATTAATAATTATATCTGAATGAGGGATTATTACTCAAATGAAACGTAATGAACGCATCGGTTATCAGAGACTAAACTGTGTTTCGTTAAAACTTCAACTGTCACATTGTTGACAAAGAGATAGATGTTCATGATTTATATTCCAACCAAGCGCCATATCATCGAAGTACTGAACTATACGTCTTACGTCACAATGTTGACAATCGCGGAACGCGTGTAATAAGTAATAACACACATGCCAACTAATGAAATATGAAATACGGTAGATGAGAATTTAGTAGGGATATATTTTTCAAATAAGAGTAGGTAAATATTAGGCTGATGTGTAACTTCGTAGCGGTTTTGTTCATCGTGACACCGCGTTGCTAGGAGATAGTTTATCGTTTTTTTATTTATTCCCCTTTTCATTCAGTATGCTCCATTGCAGTAATGCAATACTACACACATTTGTTGCTACACTGTTTTTACATTCTGTCTGAACTTAAAAAAAACTAATAGTAAACTATTTGTAACAATAGTAGTGCTTTGACTATTTACAATATTTACAAGGATGTAAAGTCAGCTGACTGAATAGAGTTTATGAATTACTTATAATTATTAATACTAATACTAATTTTTAAGTGGAGTAGTATTTTCACTATTTACAATATTTACAGTGCTGTGAAATCTATTGACTGAACAAAGTTTCTGAATTCCTTATAGTGTTTTAACAATAGTTTCTCATGTGACACTGGTCATCTATCTTGATTTCTATATTTCTATAGTTTATCGTTTGTCATTTGTAATTTCGTCGATTTACAAGCAAAACACATTGTCAAACATACTTCTTCTCAGGAAATGCGTTTGAAAGTCCTTAAAGAAATTGAATTCTCAAAATATTTTGGTAAGTTGTTTCTCTTTGTATGTATTTCATTTTACAATTCTAAGTTTATACACATTAATTACGTATATTATATACATTTTTTCCCAAAAGTAATATTTTTGGCTTAATGTGCTTTTTGGAATGTTGTGCTTGTACATACGCCTTGAATTTTGTGATCTTGCGCTCTCTGATTTCCACATTTTTTGTTCTGTCTCCAATAATCTTCAAGGGAACTCCTATGATAACGTAGTGTAGAATGTAGATGCTTTACAAAATAGGCTTAACGACGTCTTGAACTCCAAACCAGCAGATTTCTTCAGGTGCGAAATCGAAAATCTACCCTAGCATTGATAGTCTAATAGATAATGTAGGAGAACATATTACCTTCTGTCTCGTATTCATCTCAAATAAAACCTTCTTAAACACTTTTGTCACAGAAAAAAACGCTTCGAACTTTTACATGAACACAATAGTAGTAGTAGTAGTAGTAGTAGTAGTAGTAGTAGTAGTAGTAGTAGTAGTAGTAGTAGTAGTAGTAGTAGTAGTAGTGGTGGTAGTGGTAGTGGTAGTGGTAGTGGTAGTTCTCGTGACCAGAATATTGTACGAAATGGAAATATACAAATTGGAGATCTAGACATTACAGATAATGACGGATATATTATTTCATCGGTTCAATTTATTTTATTTGAGTACATAATGTACGTAGATGTATTAATTGTATGTGTTATATTTCCGTTGTGTCGACTGCTAGCTGGTGTGATGTCAGTGCCAACTCTTGGAAGAAAGCAGAATCTCACGCTTAAACTGGTTTGAAGGCCATTGAAATCAGTCCTGCTACATCAAAGATACCGACGCGAAGTGTCCATACTGTATATACGCTGGTGCCCATATACACTTCTGGTGTAAATAAGTCTGTTTCCCTCAATGAAGACGAGTTTCCTTTCCAATT
>JAJSOF020000033.1:9906427-9966427 GCA_025594305.2 Periplaneta americana
AATAATTTCTCAAGCTTTTAGATAATTTCTGAGGTTTGAAAATAATTTCTCAAGTTTTTAAATAATTTCTAAAATTTTTAAATAGTTTTAAAATTTTAAAATAAATTGTCAAGTTTTAAAATAATTTGTCAATTTTTAAAATAATTTCTCAAGTTTTTAA
Organism: Periplaneta americana; assembly: GCA_025594305.2. Taxonomy (NCBI): domain Eukaryota; kingdom Metazoa; phylum Arthropoda; class Insecta; order Blattodea; family Blattidae; genus Periplaneta; species Periplaneta americana. The sequence goes on from JAJSOF020000033.1 coordinate 9,906,588, forward strand.
ATAATTTCTCAAGCTTTTAAATAATTTGTCAGGGTTTTAAATAATGTCTGAAGCTTTTAAATAATTTCTCAAGTTTTTAAATAATTTCTCAAGCTTTTAAAAAATTTATGAGGGTTAAAAAAAAAAAAAATTTCTGAAGCTCTTATATAATTCTTCAGGGTTTGAAATAATTTCTCAAGGTTTTAAATAATTTTTTAAGGTTTGAAATAATTTCTGAAGCTTTTAAATGATTTCTGAAGGTTTAAAATAATTTCTCAAGCTTTTAAATAATTTCTCAAGCTTTTAAATAATTTATCAGGTTTTGAAATAATTTCTCAAGCTTTTAGATAATTTCTCAGGTTTTAAAATAATTTCTCAAAAATAATTTGTCAGGGTTTTAAATAATGTCTCAAGCTTTTAAATAATTTCAAAAGTTTTTAAATAATTTCTCAAGCTCTTATATAATTCTTCAGGGTTTTAAATAATTTCTGAAGGTTTAAAATAATTTCTCAAGGTTTGAAATAATTTCTCAAGCTTTTAAATAATTTTCTAAAGTTTTAAATAATTTCTCATGGTTTAAAATAATTTGTGAAGTTTGTAAATAATTTCTCAAGTTTTTAAATTTTTTCTCAAGCTTTGAAATAATATGTCAGGGTTTTTAATAATTCCTCAAGCTTTTAAATAATTTCTCAGGGTTTCAAATCTTTTCTCAAGTTTTTAGGTAATTTCTCAGGGTTTAAAAGAATTTATGAAGGTGTGAAATAATTTCTGAATGTTTTAAATAATTTCTGAAGGTTTTAAATAATTTCTCAGGCTTTTAAATAATTTCTCAGGCTTTTAAATAATTTATCAAGCTTTTAAATAATTTCTCAAGAAAAAAAAAAAATTTCTCAGTGCTTTAAATAATTTCTCAAGCTTTGAAATAATTTCTAAAGTTTTTAAATAATTTCTCAAGCTTTTAAATAATTTGTCAGAGTTTTAAATAATTTCTGAAGGTTTTAAATAATTTCTCAAGTTTGAAAATAATTTCTCAAGTTTCTAAATAACTTCTGAAGGTTTGAAATAATTTCTCAGTGTTAAAAATAATTTGTCAAGCTTTTAAATAATTTCTGTGGCTTTGAATTCATTTCTCAAGCTTCTAAATAATTTGTCAGGGTTTTAAAAAATTTCTCAACTTTTAAAGTAATATCTCATGGTTTGAAATAATTTCTCAAGGTTTAAAATAATTTCTCAGTGTTAAAAATAATTTCTGAAGCTCTTAAATAGTTTCTCAGGGTTTCAAATAATTTCTAAAGCTTTTAAATAATTTCTCAGGCTTTTAAATAATTTGTCCAACTTTTAAATAATTTCTCAAGGTTTTAAGTAATTTCTCAGGGTTTAAAATAATTTCTCAAGTTTTTAAATAATATCTGAAGCTTTTAAATAATATCTCAAGGTTTGAAATAATTTCTCAGGGTTTAAAATAATTTCTCAAGCTTTTAAATAGTTTTCAAGTTTTAAATATTTTCTCAAGCTTTTAAATATTTTCTGAAGCTTTTAAATAATTTCTCAAGGTTTAAAATAGTTTCTCAGGGTTTTAAATAATTTCTCAGGGTTTTAAATAATTTCTCAGGGTTTTAAATAATTTCTCAAGGTTTTAAATCATTTCTCAATGTTTTAAATAATTTCTGAAGCTTTTAAATAATTTTCTCTAATTTTTAAATAATTGATGAATTTTTTAAATAACTTCTCAAGCTTTTAAGTAATTTGTCAGGGTTAAAAATAATTTCTGAAGCATTGAAATAATTTCTCAGTGTTTTAAATAATTTCTGAAGCTTTAAAATAATTTTTCAGTGTTTTAAACAATTTTTCAAGCTTTGAAATAATTTCTCAAGTTGTTAAATAATTTCTCAAGCTTTGAAATAATTTGTGAAGACTTTAAATAATTTTTCAAGGTTTGAAATAATTTCTCAAGCTTTCAAATAATTTGTAAAGCTTTTAAATAATTTCAAAAGTTTTGAAATAATTTGTGAAGTTTGTAAATAATTTCTTAAATTTTAAAATAATTTCTCAAGCTTTGAAATAATTTCTGAAGCTTTTAAATAATTTCTGAAGCTTTTAGATAATTTCTCAGGGTTTAAAATAATTTCTCAAGTTTTAAAATAATTTCTCAGTGTTTTAAATAACTTCTGAAGCTTTTAAATAATTCATCAGGGTTTGAAATAATTTCTCACGCTTTTAAATAATTTCTGAAGGTTTTAAAAAATTTCTCAAGCTTTTAAATAATTTCTCAGGGTTATGAATAATTTCTCAAGGTTTTAAATAATTTGTCAGGGTTTTAAATAATTCGTCAAGCTTTTATATAATTTCTCGATTTTAAGTAATTTGTCAGTGTTTGAAATAATTTCTCAAGGTTGTAAATAATTGCGCAGACTTTTAAATAATTTGTCAAGCTTTTAAATAATTAATGAATTTGTAAAATAATTTCTCAAAGTTTTAATAATTAATTTCTTAAGCTTTGAAATAATTCATCAGGGTTTTAAATAATTTCTCACGGTTTTAAATAATTTCTCAAGGTTTTAAATAATTCCTCAGGCTTTGAAATAATTTGTCAAGCTTTTAAATAATTTTCAATTTTTTAAATAATTCCTCAAAGTCTTAATAATTAATTTCTTAAGCTTTTAAATAATTCATCAGGGTTTTAAATAATTTCTTAAACTTACAAATACTTTCTCAGGTTTTTAAATAATTTCTCAAGCTTTTAAATAATTTGTGAAGCTTTAAATAATTTCTCAAGCTTTTAAATAATTTCTCAGGTTTTAAAATAATTTCTCAAGCTTTAAAATAATTTGTCAGGGTTTTAAATAATTTCTCAAAGTTTTAAATACTTTCTCAGTTTTTAAATAATTTCTCAAGCTTTTAAAAATTTTCAAGTTTTAAATAATTTCTCAAGCTTTGAAATAATTTGTCAGGGTTTTAAATAATTTCTCAAAGTTTAAATAATTTCTCAATCTTTTAAATACTGTCTCAGGTTTTAAAATAATTTCTCAAGCTTTTAAATAATTTGTCAGGGTTTTAAATAATTTCTCAAGCTTTGAAATAATTTGTGAAGCTTTTAAATAATTTCTCAAGCTTTGAAATACTTTCTCAGGTTTTTAAATAATTTGTGAAGCTTTTAAATAATTTGTCAGGGTTTTAAATAATTTCTCAAGCTTTTAAATACTTTCTCAGGCTTTTAAATAATTTCTCAATGTTTTAAATAATTTCTCAGTGTTTTAAATAATTTCTCAATGTTTTAAATAATTTGTCAGACTTTTTAAATAATTTGTGAAGCTTTTAAATAATTTCAGAATTTTTAAATAATTTCTCAAAGTTTTAATAATTAATTTGTTAAGCTTTTAAATAATTCATCAGGGTTTTAAATAATTTCTCAAGCTTTCAAATACTTTCTCAGGTTTTGAAATAATTTCTCAAGTTTGTAAATAATTTCTCAAGCTTTGAAATAACTTCTCAAGCTTTTAAATAATTTCTCAGTGTTTAAAATAATTTCTGAAGTTTTTAAATAATTTGAGAAGCTTTTAAATTTTTCTCAAGGTTTGAAATAATTTCTCAAGGTTGTAAATAATTTTTCAAGCTTCAAAATAACTTCTGAAGCTTGTAACTAATTTTTCAAGGTTTTAAATAATTTCTGAAGCTTTTAAGTAATCTCTCAAGGTTTTAAATAATTTCTTAAATTTTTAAATAATTTCTCAAGCTTTGAAATAATTTCTGAAGCTTTTAAATAATTTCTCAAGCTTTAACATAATTTTCTCAAGTTTAAAAATAATTTTTCAAGGTTTTAAATTATTTGTCAAGTTTGTAAATAATTTCTCAAGGTTTTAGATAATTTCTCAAGTTTTTAAACAATTTGTCAAATTTGTTAATAATATCTCAAGTTTTAAAATAAAAATAAGGATTTAAAAAAGAAAATGTTGTTCATGAAGCAGAATTGCAGTGTTTTACACTTTATAATTTTCATTATTATTGTGCAAGATGCAGGAATGGAGGAGAAAAGTGTTGAATATTTCGAAAATTTTACTGCTGTAAGCTGTATCTGAGCCCTTGAAAAATTTTTAAAGTCCTGCAGGTATAGGCGGCAGCGGAGAGCTCTGGTGGATTGTACTTGGACTATGGGACAGTCCGTGCGCAATCCATGGGGGTTCTCAGCTGTTGTCTATACCTGTTGGACTTTAAAAATTTTTTTTTCCGTTTTCCTGGTGTAGGCAACAGTGGAGAACCCTGGTGGGCTGTATGTGGACTATCCGGAAGTCCACGTACAGTCCACCAGGGTTTTCTGCTGTTGTCTACATCTTCCTTCCCATGTTTGCAGGATGTAGGCAACAGTGGAGAGCTATGGTGGGTTGTATGCGGACTATCCGGAAGTTTGTGTACAGTCCATCAGTGTTCTCTGCTGTTGTCTACGTCTGTGCATGTATATACAGAGTGTTTGAGGAGGAATAGTAAATATTTTTGGGGGTGACAGTATGGACTGCTCTGAGTAAAAACGTTGATATAAACATGTGTTCAATTTTGATTGTGTACAGAGGTACAGCTGTTCGAATGTAATCCAAGGAGGTGTTAAGCAAAGGAAAATGATGACGTTCAATGCACTTTCTTTTCGTGTGTTGCTACTCTAGCTGCTATGGACTTATTTATCAATTATCATTTTTGTTTCGAAGCTCAAGTTATGAAGTAATGCTTTAATTTGCATAATTGAACATTTTCAACTATGATTGTGATTATTGGTCAATTTACTGTATTGTTTAGGCATACCACATGTATTTACAAATGCTGTTTATGCTGGTATGGTATATTTTGTGTATGGGTTTCCATTACACAATATATTCCATATCGGCATACTCATCATTTGTAAATACGTGTGGCATGCTTGAACGATACTTTAGAATTGTCCAAGCAATCACAATCACAGTTGAAAATGTTAAATTATGTAAATTAAAGCATTACTTCATAGCTTGGCCTTCGAAACAAAAATGATAATTGATAAATAAGTTCATAGCAGTTGGAGTAGCAACACACGAAACGAAAGTGCATTGAAAGTCCTCATTTTCCTTTGCTTAACACCTCCTTGGGTTACATTTTAACAGCTGTATCTCTGTATCCAATGAAAATTGAACACATGTTTATATCAACTTTTTTACTCAGAGCAGTCCATACTATCACCTTCTAAAATATTTACTGTTTCTGCTCAAATATTCTGTATATACAGAAAATTTCCCTGCCAAATGATTAGGCGCACGTTTATTTTGCAACATAACACACATATTATTGAAATAACACAAGTTAAAACATTTTGAAAGCAAGATAAAGCTAATATTTGTTAAAAATATTTAAAAATAATTATTTTGAAAGGATACTTTGAAAACAACATGAATATTTTTGAAATAACATGTTTAAAATGTTGTTTTTAAAATAATAGTTATGAAAAAATCGTTTTAAAGCTTGAGAAATATTTTAAAATAATATTTTTTACAAAATATTTTAAAATAATTGTTTAGAAGTGATAGTTTTTGAAATAACATACATATTTTTGAAATGATATAAAAAAAAAAAATTTTTAAAATAATTTTTGTCAAATAATATTTTTAAAGTGTAGAGAAATATTTTTGAAAATAATTTGTATGAAAAAATATTTTTAAACTTTGAAAAATATTTTTAAAATTTTTAAAAGTTGAAAATTTTTTCATACAAATTAATTTTTAAAATATTTTTCTACGCTTTAAAAATATTATTTAATGAAAATTAAAAAAAACTATTTTTTTAAAAATATCATTTAAAAAATATGTATTTTTTCAAAACTATCAATTCTAAACAATTATTTTCAAAATATTTTAAAAAAATATTATTTTAAAAATATTTTCAAGCTTTAAAACGATTTTTTCATAACTATTATTTTAAAAACAACATGTTATTTCAAAATACATGTTGTTTTCAAAACAACCTTTCAAAATAATTACTTTTTAAATATTTTTAACAAATATTAGCTTTATCTTGCTTTCAAAATGTTTTAACTTGTGTTATTTCAATAATATGTGTGTTATGTTGCAAAATAAACGTGCGTCTAGTAATTTGGCGAGGGAAATTTTTTTCATAAGTTTCTGGCGCTTGTGCTGTGCTGATGACGTCAGATATCTAGGTCTCGTTTGTATGGGCACAAGTGGCGACCTCAAGTGGAGAGAAAAGGAACTTTTTTTAGTTCCTTTTCTCTCCATTTGGGCGAGCCACTTCTGCCTATATAAACGGGACCTAGATATCTGACGTCATCAGTACAGTTCAAGCGCTAGGACTTATATAAAGTATAAAAAGAGGTATAAAAGCTGGACAACTCGCTTATATATTAAGTATTTTGGCGGGAAAAAATAGTTTTTGAAACCAGGTAACAGGAAGAAGGCAAATTCAAATTTTTTTAGTAGAAAAAACAAGACATAGAGGGTGCAACATATATGATTTATTCAAGAAAAAAACAAAGAAATAAACATACAGAAATATACACACATTATTACATTACAAAGAACTTATACCAAAAAAAATACTAACAATATATACATCAAACAACTTATAAAAAAATACATTACACAACACACGCAAAAAAAAAGGTACTTACACTCTGCACACATAAAAAAAAAAACAGGGAAACAATAAAGAAAACATACACAAATAACATTTTTATTACACCAACAATTGATACATGAACATACACTAATTTGTACATAAAACTAAGCTGAAAAAGAAAACATATACCTTTATTTTGCGTGTATTTTCACTCACTCACGTAATAGACGCAATTTACGCCATTATTTCTCGATTCAACGTCTACAATGGTTACTACAAGCCCGGAATCTATTTTGCACAACACAAATGATTTTCTGAATCCTACGCCATAATTGCGACAAGTACTATTGAAGATAATTTCATTGCCCATTTACGCATCAAACATTCACAAAACTGGCAATTCACGACCCAATTTCCGTCCATTTCTACAAATTTAATTATTTACTTTGTAATTATTGTAAATATAGACAATAAATGCAGCAAACAACAATTAATCCTCGTCATAGCACGTTAAAACTGTTCAAACTAACGAAAAGAACCAATTAACCGTTTGTTTTAAACAATGAAAACAATGAAACATTACGCAACGATTCTTTTGCTCTGCATATTACAATTGGGGTGCGTACACTACCTGACAGCGTCTATTACGTGAGTAATATGCTTACAATTCTCGTAATAACTGCTATTGCAGCTCTCATTTCACACAAAACATAGTTACACACAACAATAAATCATAACAATGTACGCTTTCCTCCTAAACAATGAAAAGCAAATCACTAACATTTCAAAGCATTCATTCAAAGCTACAGAAATGAACTCATTTTCTACCAAACTAAATCGAAATATGATCATCATAACAGAAAATACAATGCTTGAAAAGCCAACAGACAGCTCAATAAAACAGAACGAATTAATCTCACAAAGTAGGGGCACAAGTACACTAGACATACACCCTAACCTCAACACAAACGACGTCGATTGCAAAACATAACCCATGAAGAAAAGCAAAGAGAAAACTGACTAAACCGAATTTATCTAGCAAAGTAGACACAGAAATACACAAGATATCGCCCTAATCACAACAGAAAAGATGCTTAATGAAAAATATAAACTCATCACGAAAAGCCAACAGAAATCGGAATAAAACCAATTCATCCCATAGACAAAAGCACTAGAAATACATCATCACAATAGAAACGACACTGAGTGAAATCTAACAAAGTAGGCACAAAAGCCAACAGAAACCTAAGTAAAACAAATTAATCTCAAAAACTACAAGCACATACAAACCCATGGACAAAAGCAACAAGAAAACTGAGTAAAACGAATTAATCTTAAAAAGTACTGCCACAAATACACAACAGGTAAAACATTCATTGAAAAATAAATCCTCATCAACAAAAACAACTGAGTAAAACACAGTAAACTCAGTACAGGCTGATTCACAATAAAAGTGAAGGAAATGAAAAGACCACAAAATTGTTAAAATAAATGCACAATCTGCTCAAAAGAACCACTTAAAAAAAGCAAAGCAAACAAAGCAAACAAGGAACTTGAGTAAAAGGAACTAAATTAAAAGAAATACACAACAGAAACGACATCAAATGAAAAATATCAACCCATGGACAAAAGCAAACTCGAAACTGAGTAAAACTGAAAGCAAAACTGAGCAAAACTAATTCATCTAACAAAGTAGGGACTCCAATACTCTAGGTATACACCCTGATCACAACAGACACAACGTCAAAGCAAAGAAAGAACAAAAATGAAGAGTAAACAGAGTAAAACGAATTAATGTCACAAAGTAGGCCCAGAAAAAAAACAGTAAACAGAGTAAAACGAATTAATGTCACAAAAGGTCCAGAAAACACTACATAACAACAGAAACGACGTCATTGAAAAAATATAAACCCAACACAAACCGACTAAAACCAATTAATCTGACCATAACTGCAAACATGTCTAAAAACCATAATAACCACAAAAAAAGCAGAAAAACAAAATGTACAAAAGCACAAAGAAAACAAAATTATACACCCTGACCACATCTCTAAACATATTGATTCTAAAATATCGATCCACCAAAAAAAGCCAACACAAAACTGAGTAACACCAATTAATCTCTCAAACACAATATTATACACCCCAATGACAACAGAAACATCAATTCGAAAACATAGCCTCATCAAGAAAAGCCAACAAAAAAAAAACAACTGAGTAAAAACCAGACCCACAAATACAAACCCAGACCTAACCTCAGAAACACATAAACTAACGTCAATTAAATATCAAATGGAAAATATAACCTCAACACAAGCCCACAAAAAAAAAAAAAAAAAAAAAAAAAAAACAACAGTCAATTGATACTCAAAAAGTAGATGCACAACATAAAAGACGTTGATTCAAAAATAATCTCACAAAGTAGGGGACAAGTACACTAGATATACAGCCTAATCTCAACACAAACGACGTCGATTTCAAAACATAACAAAGCAAAGAGAAAACTGACTAAACCGAATTTATCTAGAAAAGTACGCACAGAAATACACAAGATATCCACCCCAATCACAATAGAAAAGACACTCAATGAAAAATATAAACTCAAGAAATCGCAATAAAACGAATTCATCCCATAAAGTAGGACCACATAATATACACCCTGACCACAACATGAAACATGTTCATTCACAATTATAAACCCATAGACAAAAGCACAAAGAAAACTAAGTAAAACAAATTCATCACAAAACTGAGTGAAATCTAACAAAGTAGGCACAAACCCATTGACAAAAGCCAACAGAAACCTAAGTAAAATGAATTAATCTCAAAAACTACAAGCAGATACAAACCCATGGACAAAAGCAACAAGAAAACTGAGTAAAACGAATTAATCTTAAAAAGTACTGCCACAAATACACAAGGCCTACAACAGGAAAAACGTTGATTGAAAAATAAATCCTCATCGACAAAAAGACAAATTAATCTCAAACATCAACCCATCAACGAAAACAGACAGTAAACTCAGTACAGGCTAGTTCACAATAAACAGTGAAAGGAAATGCCTTAAAACGAATTAATCTCGAAAAGTACAACTGAATATATACCTCAATCACAACACAAAAGACATTGCTTCAGAAATACAAACACTTGAGTAAAAGGAATTAATATAAAAGAATTGGGACAGAAATACATAACAGAAACGACATTGATTGAAAAATATCAACCCATGGACAAAAGCAAAAAGAAAATTCAGTAAAACGAATTTATCTCAAAATATAGCAGCACAAATACACAAAATTATACACCCTAATCACATCTCTAAACACACTAATTCTAAAATATCGATCCACTGAAAAAAGCCAACAGAAAACTGAATAAAACCAATTAATCTCACAAAGCAGGATCAGAAACACAATAACCCCCAATGACAACAGAAACATTAACAGGAAAACATAGCCTCATCAAGAAAAGCCAACAAAAACCTAAGTAAAACTAATTCTTCTCAAAAAACCAGAGCCACAAATACAAAAGATATACACCCCAATCACAACACAAAACATGTTCATTCAGAAATACAAACCCATGTACAGAAACAAAACTAACTAAAACCAATTCATCTCAAAAAGTAGCGCCAGAAACGTCAATTGGAAAATATAACCTCATCAACAGAGAATAAAACAAATGATACTCAAAAGGTAGAGGCACAAATACACGAGACATACACCCTGACCACAACATAAAAGAAGTTGATTCAAATACATATCAACAAAAACGAGCAGTAAACTAAGTAAAATGAATTAATCTCACAAAGTAGGGGCACACCATGATCATAATAGAAACAATGTCGACTCAAAAATATAAACCCATCAACAAAAGCAAACAGAAAACTTACTAAACTCAATTCATCTAACAAACCGGGCACAGAAATACACTATATATATACACTCTCTCCCATCAACAAAAAAGATGCTCAAATGAAAAATATTCTCACCAACAAAAGCCAAAAAAAAAAAAATAAAAAATAACTGAGTAAAACAAATTATTCTCAAACATAGGGCCACAAGTACACTAGATATACACCCTGATCAAAACAGAAACAATATAAACTGAAAAATATGTTGTTGTTTTGTTGTTTTCTAACACCAGGCGTTTGACAATAAAGTCATTTGACCTCTTGCACTCCAATATTTTTCGAAGATACTATCATGGCCAGCCACTGAAGCAGGTGTTCCGAATCCATTTCTTGGTTTGAGTTGCACAATGGACAGTTAAGGGACTGATATATTCCAATTCTATGCAGGAGTTTGGCCAAACAATCATGGCCTGTTGCCAATCCAAATGCAGCTACAGACGATTTTCATGGTAAATCGGGAATTAACTGTAGATTTTGATGCAAAGAGTTCCATTTTTTCCCTTGGGATTGTGTTATCAAATTTTGTTTGTTGAAGTCAAAGTATGTAGATTTAATAAATCTCTTCACAGAGTAATACGTAGATTTAGTAACAGGTCTGTAAGTAGCAGTGCTCCCCCTCTTTGCTAAAGCATCCGCATTCTCGTTTCCCAGGATTCCACAATGGGATGGTATCCATTGGAATACGATTCTTTTATTGAGTGATATTAATTAAGAGAGCATTTTAGTTATTTCTGCTGTTTGAGATGAAGGTGTGTGTTTAGAGACAATTGATAGAATAGCTGCTTTGAGTCTGACAATATAACTGCATTCCTAAATTTATTCATGTGGCATAGAAGATTCCTGAGACTTTCCCTTATTGCAATGATTTCACCATCAAAACTTGTTGTTCCATATCCAAGAGATCTATAAAGTGAGAAGAGACAGCACATAACACCTGCACCTGCACCTTGTTCTCTGGAGATTCAAGGATCCGTCGGTATATAAATGAAGCCAGTTTTGTGGAGGGTACCAAATATTAATTGTCTCTAAAGACAAATGTTTCAATATTTCAGTGTTTACTTCTGATTTCAGTACTTCTTCCGTTAAATTTAGATTATATTCTATATTTAATAACAGTTAAAGGGTTTGGTTTAATTTGTAAGTTTTCTTTTAAATTCGGGATATTGATTTTCTGTTTTAATTCTTCAACAATGGATATGAAACTTTTTTGAGTTTTCAATCTACAAAGAGGACTGTATGAATGCCAGTTGTTTCCTGGTAATTTGATAAGTTTTTCATATTGAATCAGTGCTTTTTCTTCTATTGTCACTGAAAAATATAAACCCATCAAAAAAAAAAGCAAAGACAAAACTGACTAAAACAAATTAATCTAACACAGTACAGTGAGACAACAAAATCCCATTAAACCATATGTTAATTTATTTCTGTTTCTTTGTTTCTGTTTCAGACCTCATGAACACATTGGCTGATACGTCTAATTACATCACTGAGCAACATGTCATTCCAAGTTGCTCTATCCATGAAAGAAATCAAACACAGAAGACTACTATTTCAACAGGATCCTCCTCCAAAACAAACACATTTCAGATGGGAACACAAACTCTTCTCCACAGGTGATGTAAAGGACAAGTGACAAACTACTATAAACAACTGCCATTCATTTTGTTTCTTTATAATACAGGCAACAGGACTTCATGGCCTCACTGTAGATATACACCCGATAACAACAGAAATTGAAAAATATAAACCCATCCACAAAAGCAAAGACAAAAGTGGCTGAAACGAATTTATCTAACAATGTAGGGACACAAATACACACCCCAATCACAACAGAAATGATGTTGATTCAAAAATATAAACTCATCAACAAAAGCCAATACAAAACTGACTAAGTCCAATTAATCTAAAAAAACTTGGGGAATTAACACACTATATAAACACCCCAACCAGAACAGAAAAGATGTTGATTCAAAAATATTAACCCATCCACTAACGCCAGCAATAACTGAGTACAACGAATTCATATTAAAAACTTGGCACATAAACACACAAGATATACACAACAGAAAAGACATTCGTTGAAAAAAAATTAACTCCTCGACAAAAGCCCACAGAAAACTATTTCAAGAAAACTAATTAATCTCAAAAAGAAGGGCCAGCAAGACATAAGACATATGCTCCAATCCCAACAGAAACCTATTAACAAAAACCTCATTAATCAGCAGTAGCAGCACCAGCACCAGCAGCAGAGTACAAGACATAACAATCCACATTGTCCCACTTTCATCCACATTTCTAGAATCAACACGACAACCCAACAAGAGCGACCAATTACACCTCAAAGTCCTATCTTCATCAATGTCAATAATGAGGAAAGACCACAACAATAGTTATGCAATACACATAGTAAGAGCACATTACATATATTTGTAGGTACCTAATTGTTACAATTTATTGTTGTGTGTGTATCTAGCTTTACATAATAACAAATTACCACTTTTCCCCATAATCTTTGGATCAAAAATCCAAAATGCATATTACACGCAACCAAAATGTTTCCAAGAAAAAATTATAACTACGAGATATCCCAGGCAATAATCACACTTCATTTCCACATCACATATTCAAGTAATATTCAAAATCATTGATTCTGCAACTTCTCCAAATGTAACTACTTTCACCTTGCAATCTGCCGAGTAATTTGTACATTTACACTTATTGGGGATAATTACAAAGCAATTGTTCGTTTCTTCCTTTTATTTTTATGTGTATTTACAGTTAACAGTTTAATCACATTTCTCATTATTATTATTATTATTATTATTATTATTTTTTCTATCCATTGTCAGTATCTTGCTTTTTCTATTGTGACCCAGTTATATTTATTTATACAATAATTTGTAATGCATATTTCAATCTGAGACCCGAAAGCAATTTTCAATCATAAGAATTTTCATATATAAGTATTACAAGAATATTCTAAGATCTTTCTTCATGTATATATTGTATTTATCCTGGCTGCAACTTGATAACCGTACAGCACTTCATTCACTGTCTCTTTTGTTTCGAATTCTCCACAATTCCATTCCAAATTATCTTCGTTCCCAGTTCAACTACTTATCCTCCAATCACATCTAAACCCCAGGTCACAGAAGAGCTAAATCCTACCAATTCCTCTATTCATCCTCTTTTACTGTCTCAGTCCCCCGTGAATGGAATTCTCTACCTCACAAGATTAGGGGCTGCCAGACAACAACTACTTTCAACAAAATGCTAAACGATTTCTTACAGGCACAGTCAAATTGAAGTTACAATTATGACCCAGTTTAATAATTTTATTTCATTTAGGTATGAATGTCATTATTATTATTATTATTATTACATTATTTTATTCGTGTGTTGTAAAGATAAAAACAATTGTCATTGCATTATACTGTATTGTATTGCAATGCAATAATTTTGTATCATTCTGGTTGAGTGGAAGAGAAGACCAAACACCCTTAACTCTACCAGATAAAATAAACCATCATCATTCTTCTTCTTCTTATTATTATTATTATTTCTGCTTCAACTAAATAAAAATCAATAAACTTTCAAAACTACCCTATCATAAAAAATAACATTTTTCTTTCACTATTTCCACATGACAAGTGCATCCCACAATACTACATGTAGCCCTGGAAATGTAATGCATAAATTATGCACGCATTTGCCTCCCCCCTTACATACTACCGTCAAACATGGGCTGCATACATTATGCACTGGCGTCTATTACATGAGTAAATATGGTAATGTATGAATTCTGATACAGTGTATACAATAATATGGAAAATAATCATTAGCAGTGTCATTTTATTATAATCATTTCACGATCATAAATATTTCCTACAACAAAAACAAGCAATTTCGTGCATACTTCTCATCCTAACCCAAATTAACTAATAATTTCATAACATTTCTTTCAATAATTATTCCATCTAACAGTGCACATTCTTCCCATCATTCAATAAACTCATGATCCCATTTCATTCAACTGCAAGGGGCACACTACATTGCCTTCTACATCAGTAGGAAAGACAAATTCCCATTCGCTGCTTCCATTACGCCCACAAATTATGCATACATCATTGCCACACACCACACACAGGCGATCCTCAACTATGAAATATGTACAAATGTACATGTAAACTTTATAAAAATAAACATTTCCACTTTTCATTTGGAACAAAGTAATTTTTAGTCACAAGTATCTATCAAACCAACATTTCTTTCAAAATATCGTAATTTACTTACAAACAGCTTTTAAGGAACCCGGATGTTCACATAAGCCCACCAATCTACATCTCGTCCTCCCCAAAGATCTTTTTCCCTCCAGCCTCCCAACTAACACTCTATATGCACTTCCAACTTCTCCAATACGTGCTACATTCCTTAATCACATGAAGAATACAATTCATGCAGTTCTGTGTTTTGTAATTTTCTCTGTTCTTCTGTACTTCATCCCTCTTAGCCCCAAATATTTCCCTAAGCACCTTATTCTCCGATATCCTTAACCTCTGTCCCTCTCTGAAAGCAAGAGTCCAAATTTCACAACCATATAGAACCACCACTAATATAACTGTTTTATAAAGTGTAACTTACACATTCTTTACAGCTGACTAGGTGACAAAAGCTTCTCAACTGAATAATAACAGGCATTTCTATAATTGATTCTGCATTTAATGTCCTCCCGAAATATCTCAATTTTCGAATTTCCATGCATTGAATTAACTTTTCAACACATTTCGCATATATCATTGATACCAACAAATCACACTGCTAATAATTATTTATAATCACAAAGAACACCAAGATTATACTCTAAATGTATCACAAAATTCACTGTCTCACACACTCGATCCATCAAACTCATATTTCTTATGCACAAAATACAATTCATTTCATGTCTCTCTCACACAAACCATTTCATTTTCTACACTATGCCAGCTGATATTTCCAACTACACACACAGTTACATTCTGCAGAAAAGCAGCTCTGAGACAAGCTTCCTACTCCCACTCCCATTGCATGATTACTTAAGAGCTGAAAAATATGACAAATGTCCCAACTATGAAATCCGTACCCCAGAATGGAACAGCCTCCACAAATGCATGTATATACCTAACATCCACATTTCCCACCATCTGCATAGCTACCATATTTCCTCGCGTAATTTGCACCCCCACGTATTTTGTGCACCCTAATTTTTAAGAGATTATTTTGAACTTTATTTTTGCTCCGTGTATTTTGCGCACACATTTACGTACATATTTTTTTCAGTGTAGTAGGGATTTTCCTTCCCTACAGTCCATCGTAGGTCATTCACCAGCAACTGAAGTACCTGCTTCAGAAAGAAACCCCAAAGTCCCACTACTTTAACAATGCTTGTCCTTGATAAAGACAAATTACCGGTATAGAAAATTAGCCCTATCATAAATACTTGTATTTCAGAACAGGACCTCTTATTTGAAAAATCCGCATATTTTACACACCCCAATTTTTCAGTGGCCAAAGTTAATTAAAAAGTGCGCAAAATACACGAGCAAATATGGTATGTACTTGTAGGAATTTCATTGTTAAAACAAAATCAATGGTTCAATGAACTTGTAAAAATTTCTGTGGTTAAGTACTCTTTGTCCCTTGTGGCAGCTCACGAATGGTGAGAAGATTTATATTTTTTTTTTTTTTTTTTTTAATTATGAAGCAGCACCTCAACATTAAAGCACAATCCTGTGTACAGAATAACTACACTGTATCTTAACCATCATTCCCACTTGCCCATTGCTAGGCCACAATTCTCCCACTCGCACACCTTAACTTGTTAAAACTTACAATGGATCTTCATAACAATATCTGTCATTCTGTCATGCCACATGGCCATGTACATCAAATCACGAAACCGCTCAGGGATCAAATACTTCATTATTAACTTCTTCTAACACCTCATTACAAAAATTAAGCTGTGATTCTAATCTTGGGACTAATTCATGACATTGATGGAATACCCCTTTCCTCATCTTTTTCTGTCATTCACAAAACCTGTTCTATTCAATTTAATAAAAAATAACCTTAATATTATTTTTTTTCTACAGGATACCACTGGCCTGTCAGGAAATTTACGTCTCAATTTTCGCCTCGTTCAAACACACAAATATTAAAATCTACAGTTACAGCAAACCTCACCACAATCAGCTGGCATAAGTAGAAAAATCCATCTATCTCAATATGTATCTACACTTTCTTATTCAACTATTCAACCTATAAGGTAAGAGCACCAGTAGTCAACATGTACTATTTTTTTTTTTCAATCCTCCCACTCTACTTTATCATGACTTTATTGTCAAATGCCTGGCATTAGAAAACAACAACAACTTTATCATGACAAAGAATTTTAAATTCCTACTTTAACCTATGTATGTGTTAATATATTCATATTCAAAAAATTAATTTCACAATAACCTCTTGACATGCACCTATAGTTGACACATTTCTTTATACCCTCAAAAAATTATCACTGGGATACACAATAAAACACCTCAGATCACTTTAAGCTTTAATTATATTTTTATTATTATTTTACAACAACTTTAATTTCATGCAAACACTTTAAAACATCACTTTCATTTATTTGTCCTCGACATTCAGTCACTTTTTGAACACATATCTTACCCCTTCCCCTGTCCCCCCCGCCTTACAGTCCACTCTGAAGTCTCTGCATACCAAATTATTTGATTGAAATATATGCAAGAGATGTCATTTTCATCATCAGCTTCTTCAAACACTGTTTTACTTGCATTAACACTTTTCAGATCCATTACTTTTATTTCAACAATACAGACGTAAGTAAATTTTGATGTATTTCTCTTCCCCCCTTCCTTCAAAAAATTCACAAATTATGAAATTCCCTTCTTTAACATTCTCTTGCTCAAGACTTTCTATCGTCATCTCATCAGAATCCTCCTCACATCATTCACAGCCTCTAGTATTCATCATTGAAACTGCACTTTCATCTCAACTTTCCGATTCTCACATCTTCCATTCTTCTCTTTCTCTAGTTCCTTGTTATTACCTTCCTTTTTTTTTTTTTTTTAACCTAATGCTTACAGTGACGCAATTATAGCATGAATTCCTTCTATTTCTTCTTGGAGCTTTCCTTTCAAAATCCTTTTGAACGGTAAAGACACAAAACCCTTGCTTGTGGACACCATTTCAGCTGCTTTGTTTTCTGACAGTGAAGGAACTTCTAATAGTTCAACTGGTTGGCATAGGTGCTTCTGCTTCAACTGACTGTGGTGTCGTGGGCCTAGGTGCTTCTGTTTGAGGTTGTAGCTCTAATACATTCATATCTGTTGCTATGTTTTGTTGTAGCCACAGGGTCTTTACTTTCTTCCACAGAATCCTTTGTGGAGCATTTTCCTCGAAAGTTTTCAATTTGTCCATCAAACCAGACTACATGCTTCTCCAACAGATGTGCTTTACCTGTTCATTGTTGAAATATTGTTTCCTAAAGCTGAAACATTGGGTACTTAAGGTTGACAGCTCCTGTCAACTATAGGTTCTGAAAAGATATTCATGCACACTGTGAGAAGCATGTTTAAACTAGTTATAAAATTTCAACTTCACAATCTAAACTTGACGACATAGCTGTCAACCTTAGAGAAAACACAAATTCATTTTAAAAATTGGTGTCAACTACAGATGTCTTGTCGACTATAGGTGCTCTTACATCTACAGGTTGAACCATAAGTAATGTCATTAATTTCACTTGTTTCAAACAAAAAACTTTAATACAATTTTGCTCCTTTCTGCTTCCTTTTTGAGAAAAAAATTATTTCATATGAAACACCTCATAGCATATTTTGGGAAAGCTATTCAATTAATTCCCAATATGCTCACTCAGTTTAACAGAGGAGTATATTATGATGATAGATGAAATGTGCACAAATGTAATCCAAACCAATGAAAACTTTTGTTCCACTGTGACAACACTGTAAACCTGCCTGGACAGAATCAGCTCACGTATGCAACGAAAAAAAGGGACGTAACACAATTGCTTTTAAAAATGGCTCGAGAAATTTCATTTCTTCTATGTAAGTTTACCCAATACTACTCAAAAAATTGAAGTGGAAATCAACTATTTCTAACTGGCTCAAGAAAATTCTCGTACTACAACAAAAGGAGATTTTTTTTATATCAGTAATTACATTTTTATGATGTAAAATAAGTATTTCTTATTGTCTGTCTTCACCGAATATGTAATTCAAATTGACTCAAAGAGTTTGAAAATATAATTCTTCCTACATCAGCATTACAAACAGTCTTCATTGTTGGTGAAAATCATGCCTAATATGCCATGAATTCTATTAAGAATGTGTAACTTGTATAAAAAAGTTAACATTATGAAACCATTTTCCAGTGCTACAATTTCTAATATAACACATTTCTCATAGCAACCTTCCCCCCCCCCTCCCCTCCCCAACAACCATGATGAATTATATATCTTACAAATGTGATGTTCTTCTAGAAAACTGTCCTAAAAAACACACACACACATATGAAACTCATTTTTAATGTTATACAATTATTACTTTATACACTTGTTTCATAACATTACTACCATGTGATGAAATATTTTCGGCCTTTCCCGCCTGTCGATTTCAATTAATATCACTAATGCAGTGCGAGTTTCTACACACTAAGGCCTTGACACCTTGTTGATGGATAACTTGGAGCTACGAGTGGTATAGGGTGGTACACGAGTTACATATCCCAGCCCCAATGCCCCAAAACCTAAGGATCTAATTATTAATATTATTATAATATTATAATACACGGCAAAAATCTGTTTGGTTCGACTTGGTAACCAGTCATACAATCTAACAATTATCACTAAGAAAATAACTCCTCACTTCAAGTCATCCCTCTTATTGCCTCACAAGGATAAGAGTCACAGTGTACATTAATAATAATCCATGGCACTACAGCCCATGAAGGGCCTAGAACGACCAGCCGGCTGCTGGCCTCACGCCCACATGCCGAAGCAGAGGTGGACGATCATCCAACCAGAATGGAGGTATCATGTGGTTAGCACAATGATCCCCCCCCAGCCGTTATAGCTGGCATTCGCAACCAGATTTCACTACCTATCGTAGTTCCCCAAGTGCATCACGATGCTGGGTGGGCACCAGTCCCATACACTGACCGAAATTTCATGAGAACATTTCTTCCCCCATGAGGACTCGAACCAGCGCGCATTCCGTAACGTGAGTCCTAGGCAGATGCCTTAGACCACAATGCCACGGTGCGGGACCACAGTGCACATTAGCTGGACTCAATGTAGGATGACACACTATCACAGGGCTATGACAGAATTGACAAGTGACCCAAGTCTGGAAGAATTCA
Organism: Periplaneta americana; assembly: GCA_025594305.2. Lineage (NCBI taxonomy): Eukaryota > Metazoa > Arthropoda > Insecta > Blattodea > Blattidae > Periplaneta > Periplaneta americana. Next base: position 9,926,509 of record JAJSOF020000033.1, read on the forward strand.
ATAAAACTGAGTGCCAGCGCTATACCAACTTGCCAATCAGGTCGACCCCGAGACATAATCCATTCACATATCCAATTTTTGCTACACAAGGAAAACCAAACAATCAATTCGTTCCTCAGAACCGACAATTTTGAACTCCTAATCCAACTCAACAGAATTTTAAACCTTCACAGCCTACGAACCAACAACCTTTCAAATCACAGCTCCCCACAACCCATGTATACTATTTCAACCGTAAGAGGAAATGAAATTCACATGCAGAACCATTTCAAGACATATTTTTTAGGATAAATGTTTCAACCAGAACATCAGTACGATCCTCAGACCGATTCACCTCAATTCTCAAACGAGTATGACACTCAGGTTAATTCTCCCTACTGTACCAATAAGTGTCAAGACGAAAATCAACATCAAGAGATTTTTCGTATAACCCAGCCATCAAAATAATATTAATAATAATCCTAATTACAGTTTGTCAACTTATTCCAACAAAAAATTTTGATTAATAGTAGCACTTGTAATTCAGTTATACTCATGACAGACTACAGTACCAATCACAATCAAGTCAAATCGCGATTACCGAAAATGTGGTGACACACTAGGTCCTGTCTGGTCAGCAATGGGAATTTATTTCTAAAACTGCTATATGCTTTACAATGTAAACTGATGGAATTTATATTATTTTCAAAAGAGATTTTATAACCTACAAAATTTGTATCATCATGCCAAAAATTTATATTATTTTGTAATAAAACATATTTTTAAAATCAACCCTAACCTCAACGATAGCGTCGTAATGGAGACTGAAATTGAAAATCTGAAAAACAAACCAGTTCCAGTTTGCAATCCATTGAAATGAAAACCTTTCAGCAGCCTTCTATTGCTCTCTATATATATGAAATATGAATAATTCGTCTGTCATTTGTTAATATATTTCTCTTTTTACTTCTCTCACATCTGCATTAAATTTCTCCACTACGTATAATAGTAGCCAAATTCATTTTCTAGCCATTCATTTTCGTTTCTATTTCATATAATACAATGGAAGGGGTAACAAAATTCCACAGCAGAAGTTATCACAACTTCCTAAATAACATAAATCAAGGTGATTCGAAACCAAAGATTACTAAAATGTTACTTTCTTCCACTGGGCCGTGCCTCAACACGATTATCTTGTTCTGGAAACAGGATTTAGCTCCTGATCACAATCGGGATGGTGACACACTACAAACCCAATCGCAAATGGGTCGATAATCACTATTAGTGATTGTAGTCTGTCACCAGTATTATGAATCAACATTTCCTCTACTAGGAACCATTCTGTATCCAACAATTGAATAAGACAATGTCCAATTTCCTATTTTTTTTTTTTCAACACGATAAAACCCTCTAAATTTCAGAGTTATATAAAACCACAAACATTAAATACCACACTACCACTCCTTTCAATTCTTTGTCTAATTCAACTGTACAACAATTAAATTCCATTCTTCTTGAAAAACTATGTATTTCAACAGACCACGATAAATTCACCCCCCTCTCAGAGCTTGTAACTACTATAATTACGAAATACAACTTCTCCATTCATTCCACGACTAAACAACTTCCATTTAATGTTCTATAATTATGGTCCCTACTACCATGCATTGGACCACGTCTTCTTGTCCTCTCCGAAAATCAATGAGTATATCCAAAGACAAGGTAATCGGTTGAGAATTCTAACAGAGCATCACTCTAAACCCAACACTTCTACTTTTGATCATACATACCAGATTAATGAAACTGTCTATGTATTAGATCCCCAAACAAGAAATCAAAAAACCTGTGGAATTGAAAATGGTGAAATAAATGTAAGAAACTTCCGGGACATAAAATCTAAAACAAGAATCCTTACAATTCCAGGTTCATCCTCAGATATGGCTCTATCCATACCCAGCCCATAAAAACCCAAGGATTTTATGCCGACTCAATGGGACCTGCCATAATAACTAACAATTACCACAAGTTCATTTTTCATTTCAACCTCACCAGCTTAAGGGAATCTTACAATAACATTCGCAACACCGCTTTTCAACGGGTTCAATACCCGGCCCCGGTACAATTTTTCCCTCAAAATTATTCATATCAACTTCAAAGGGAGTTATACCTGAAAGCTTGATTTGCATAATACACGTCACTGTTCGTTAACAGAAAACCACAATTTAAGTCACACAGAGTTAGTGTGCACTCAATGTTGGTTGCTTGACGGTTGTCAGCCCACTTTGAGGTCTGTGGATATAGAGGGAAAATGTTGGATCGGTGTCAGGTAGAGTTCCCAGGTAGCTCAGCTGGTAGAGCGTTGGTATGTTTAACCAAGGTCCCGGGTTCGATATCCGGCCCCGGAACAATTTTTCCCTCTAAATTATTCACTACTTTTCTTATTTAATTTCTCAATTAAATCTAACTATTAAAGATGCAAAAAAAGAATTAAAATAATACTGTAATATATACTTTCACGAAATAGTCAACTATTGGGGCATCAACTCTATTCGCAAGACTTGTTAAACTGCAAACTTAACTCCCATACCATAGTACTCAAATGCAAACGAGGGTGACATATCTATGACAAGCAAAATTATGGTATCGTATTTAAACTATAGGAATGCCCAGATAAATACCGTATATAATATTTACCTATCCAATCGGTAAATGAGTAAAGGAAAGTAAAACCATATGAAACAGAGAAATTTGATCATTAACAGATCACTCAAAAGGCCAATAAACAAAATCGTTATGAAGAAAAAAAATTATATTACTGTGACAATTACAAACTGATTACAACACATCCAACTAACCTCTTAACTGCCCTTGTTACATTTTCTCTGGGTACCTGCTGAAATTCTGGATAAGAGAGGCAAAATTCATTCATATGGCATTCCACATCGTAATGATATTCTCCCTGTATTATCCTTCCACATTGGAAGTAAGCTCCAACCATGAAAATGCTCATTGGCAATGGACAACGTGACTGGCAATATTGGTCTTGTTAGTTCTTCAACTACCTGTCTGGTCACAAAGTACTTCACTCTCTCTCTATCCCACACTGCCACCCCTTCAAGACAAGGCTCACTAACTAGCAATGACGTCATTCAAGGCCCAAAATATTTCATCACACCGTATTTCAATTTTGTTCCTTACTTCAACGTCAAATAAGCATACCATATTCCCCCTCCTCCTAAATGTTTTAAAATTTTGTTTTCATAAAGTCAAATATGCATCATTATTGTTCACGATCTCTACAATATAGACATATTTCTTAATCTTATCTATTTAGTTTGAAAGAAGCGTGCCTTATTGGTTTGTTCAGAGCAACACAACTTAATGTGTTACTCCCAGTTGGTTGTAGGGTGCAGCGTCACGTTTTCATAATTTATGTATTCAACTATTCAAAATGGTAGCAAAATTCTATTTCACTTTTTTTGTTCCTCTTTACTCAAGAAATATCCCACCAGAATTACTGACATTACTTTCGGTTCAACCTGTATATAATCTATTCTAATGTACTGTGCATTATCATTCTTTCCAACCTTAAGCTGGGGGCATTCCTCTTCAAATCATTCACTCCTTCTGATGTTCCCTTGACTGATGTCCTCTTGAAATTCTTCATGCCTTCTGATGTCCTCTTGAAATCCTTCGCTCCTGATGTCCTCTTGAAATCCTTCACTCCTTCCCATGTCCTCTTCAAATTCTTCACTTCTTCTTAACAATCTTGCTCATCGGTCTCAGGAAAAGCTGTGGTCGTCCCCTGACTGGCAGACGAAATATCTGGAGGAGAAATTCATAATAATGTCAGCTCAGTGTTATCCAAAATATCATATCATCTTACAATTCCTTTTTCCATTTCCTCATTTCTTGTAGGCCTACTATTAATTTAGGCTAAACAGACATCCCAGTTTTCACACAATTGTCCCACTGTCCCAACAAAAACTTCAGGACACTTGCATTTCCCGAATTTTACTAGAGACGCCAATTACTATTTCACCTAACAGGACTGCACTCAGGTGGAAAAAATTTCCAGAATACCAATAAACTAATCTTAAAACGCTATAGCAATAGACAGCAAATGAATAGTACATACTTAAGTCAAGTTTAAGTAAAACTGTCCCACTTTTCCCTTTGGAAACTCTGGTTATTCTACTATTACCATTCTATCTCAATATAATCAAATGAATGCACTCATCCATTTCAATTAAAGTTTATTTCATTCATTGTATCTCAATATAATCAAGTAAATGCACTATACCTTTCATGTTTTTATTGGGTTATTTTACGACGCTGTATCAACATCTATGTTATTTAGCATCTGAATGAAATGAAGGTGATAATGCCGGTGAAATGAATCTGGGGTCCAGCACCAAAAGTTACCTAGCATTTCCTCGTATTGGGTAGAGGGAAAACCCCGGAAAAACCTCAACCAGGTAACTTGCCCCGACCGGGATTCGAACCCGGGCCACCTGGTTTTGCGGCCAGACACACTTACCGTTACCCCACAGGTGTGGACCCTTTCATGTTATTTCAATTAAATTTTCATTAATTCCGATTATAATCAAGTGAACACACTCAAGGTTCTATATTATTTCAATTTCACTTTCTTTCATCCCTTCTGTCTCGATATAATCAAGCCAATGCACTAAAGCTTTTATAATGTTTCCATTAAACTTCCATTAATTCTTCTCAATATAATCCAGAGAACACATTCATCCATTTCAATTAAAGTTTAAATCATTCTATCTCAACATAATCAAGAGAATGCTCAATCTTTTACATTTGTTTCAATTCAAGTTTCATTAATTGTATCTCAATCGAGAATCAAGTGAATGCACTGAAGCTAGTTTTATTTAATCTAATATTCTGCTCATCTCACCTAACCACTGGTCCTAAACATTGACATTAGTTAGTAATCCATATTTACCAGTTCATGCATGCACAAGTCCATGACATCTCCTGTCACAGAGCCGCCTCATTACCTCCTCCAGAGTCCCCCAAACTGTCCCAAAATACCCTGAAACAACAAAATAGCAATCACACTTCTTTACAAGTGGCTTACATTTCCGGCAACATAAGCAAACTCCACTGATAATAGAATATCCACATTTCAAAAACCTAAATACACAAAATTTTATTCTTAACTACATTCTATAACTGTATTATTACCACTGCTAATTTACTGTGTCTAAATATTGGCATTACTTAGTAATCCATGTTTACCAGTTTATCCATTTTTCCTCACTGGTATTTGATCCACAGCTCTTTCCCATCTCCTGTCCCAGACCCGTCTCCAGTATGCAACTGCCCCAAAATATCCTGCAACAAGACACATGATAATCACATTTCTTTACAAGTGCCTTAAATTTTCCACAACCTATGAAACAGTAACATATGCACTAATACAACATGAACATATTCTTACTGCTAATTTACCATCTTTAAATATCGACATTAGTTAGTAATCCATGTTTACCAGTTTATGCATGATTCCTGACTGCTATTTCATTCACAGTTGTCTCCATCTCCTGTCCCAGAGCCATCTTCAGTCCACAACTGCCCCAAAATACCCTGCAACAGGACACCTCACCATCACATTTCTTTACAAGCGCCTTACATTTTCCGCAACCTATCAAACAGCAAGATATGCACTGATAACAGAACAAGCACATCTTATTACTGCTAATTTTCGGACTTCAAATATCGACATTAGTTAGTAATCCATGTTTACCAGTTTATGCATGTATTGTGACTGCAATTTCCTCCACAGTTGCCTCCCATCTCTTCTAACAGTGCCCTTCACTACCATCTTCTGTGTCACTCCACAGAATTAAACACCTACTCCCAAACTGCCACAAAATGTCCTGAAACAAGACACATGGCAAAATTCGTTTAAATCTTAGGTAACCTATGAAACACAACGATATGGAAACTGCATTGCTACTACTAAAAGCACTATATCTTCAAGAATATTAATCCACAATGCTTTAGTCTTTATTTCTTTAATATTGTCATTGCAATTTTTTATACATTGTAATTTGTAATCTACGTTTAGCTACCGCAATTATTTGGTAATAATAATAATAATAATGATAATAATAATAGTAATAATAATCCGTGGCGCTACAGCCAGTGAAGGGTCTAGACCAGTGGTTGTCAACTCAGAGCACTATGTCGTCATCAAGCCTTGCCTGCTCGCCCGCTGGGCAAGAGAAAGTCGTAACAGGGCAGGTAAGACGTTCAGCAGCAGGACCACAATATGAATTTACTGCATAGGTTTATGATTGTTTTCTGATGATAAAAGATACGGGTTAAATAGAAATAACTAAATAAACTATCTTAAGCAATTTGAAAAAAAAAAAAAAAAAAAAAAAAAACATTGTAGCCTATGTATGACTTGAGGCTTTCGTTTGATGTAGAATAACTCTTCTCGGTTCTCAGCCCATTAGCTTTCTTTGACGGCTAGCTCTGCCATCTTCTTCAGGGGACGAAGTGACGTGGGAATCAGCCGGTATATATGTAAAAGTAGGGCTTCCCGCTGCGGGCCAATCAGGAGCTAGTTCCTAGTCCCAAGGCGCATTCTGTGACACGTCAGCCAATCAGGAGCCACTTGTTGGTAACTGTCTGCCGTGTGCTGGTGGTCTAAGTATATTGATGGCAGGTTTCCATGCTGTACTCAAGACCCCGTCTCTGTTGAAATTATTGCCAACTTGATAACTAAGTCCCAGTAACCTGATGTCTTGTCCAAAATGGTGGTGGCTCTGAAATCTATCTTGTGGCCAGTTTCTAGGCTGTGTTGGGCTACTGCAGACTTATCAGGATAATATAGTCTTATGCTGCGTTGGTGTTCCTTGCAGCGTCCCACTCAAGGAATCGTTGGGAGTTATTGAGACCTCACTTCCCGCTTGAGGTAATTGGACTCTTTAACCATACGCTCAGCTCCACCTACTTCATGTACAAAGGGCAGTACTATGAGCAATCCGACGGTGTAGCCATGGGCTCACCTCTGTCACCCGCCATAGCCAATTTGTACATGGAAGACTTCGAGCACAGAGCCCTGGAGAACGCGCCCCTGAAACCAGCTCACTTCTACCGCTATGTAGATGACACTTTGGTCGTCTGGCCTCATGGAGAAGAAAAACTTCAGGAGTTCCAAGAATACCTGAACAATATCCACCCGAACATCCAGTTCACGAAAGAGGTGGAAAAAGACGGATGTCTCCCCTTCTTAGACATTCTCATCTCCAGGAAGTCAGATGGCACACTGGGTCACAGAATACAGGAAACCGACTCATACCGATCTATATCTCAATGGACACAGCCACCACCATCCGGCACAGAAACGAACGGGTCCTGTCGACTCTTCTACACAGGGCGAGAGGGATTTCGGACAAAGAGAGTCTCCCTTCTGAGATCTGTCACCTACGTAAGACGTTCCTACAGAACAACTTCGGCAACAGGGAAATCGGCTTGGCCCTCAGAAGGGCCTTTTCGGACAAACCACCTGCCGAGGAACAAGAGGAGACAAAGGGCATGGCATATATCCCGTTCTACGGCCCCATCTCGGGCAAAATTAGCAGAATGCTAAGAAAACACGGGATTAAAACCATCCATAAGCCGCCCACAAAGATCCAGAATTTGCTGAGACCAGTTAAGGACGACCTTGGTCTCAGGACACCTGGTGTCTACAGAATACCTTGTGAGTGTGGGAAATGCTACATCGGGCAGACGGGACGAACTATTATGGAACGCTGCAAGGAACACCAACGCAGCATAAGACTATATTATCCTGATAAGTCTGCAGTAGCCCAACACAGCCTAGAAACTGGCCACAAGATAGATTTCAGAGCCACCACCATTTTGGACAAGACATCAGGTTACTGGGACTTAGTTATCAAGGAAGCCATCGAAATCCAGCTAGATGGCAATAATTTCAACAGAGACGGGGGTCTACAGCTGAGTACAGCATGGAAACCTGCCATCAATATACTTAGACCACCAGCACACGGCAGACAGTCGGGACCAACAAGTGGCTCCTGATTGGCTGACGTGTCCACCAACCAGAATGCGCCTGGCGGTCGGGACTAGGAACTAGCTCCTGATTGGCCCGCAGCGGAAGCCCTACTTTTACAATATATCTTAGACGTGGTCCCACGTCACTTCGTCCCTGAAGAAGATGGCAGAGCTAGCCGTCGAAAGCTTGGAAGCTAATCTCCAACTCACCTGGCTGAGAACCCGAGAAGAGTTATTCTATTGTAGCCTATTTTCAACAAAGTTAGAAGTTAATAAATTTATAATTACTTTCAGAAATGTAATACACATTTCATGTTAATTATTCGGGCAATGCATGACAATTACTGTAAATGTATAAACTGCTTCTGTTAAAGAAAATGTTGAACAAAACATATATAAACCCTAGGAATAGTAATGTAGAAATTAACTCCATTCAGTTCACTCAACACTGGCATTAGCACTGATTTTTCGGGATTTCTTTAATTCTCTTTTCCCTCAGCAATTTCTTCAATGTTTGGAACTATTGTTTGTATAGTGCATAATGTGCCAGCACATTTTAAGTTGTGATCCGATACTTGGCTTCCATGACATGGCTTGTTTATCTTCATCATACGAAAAAATTTCCTAGTCCTTAAATCTAGAATCAAATTCCTGGCGCAGATCACATGATGTGTGAATATATTCTTCGAAATCCAAAGTCTTAAGAAACTAGTATGCCTATATCGTTGTTAATTTTGAAAAATGTGCCGTAACTTATCCTTTTAGTTAAGCTAACATTCCACAATTAGAGGTGGTTTCATATTAAACGCCTTCACCCTGTCATATAACTGTATAATAATCTTGTTCTTACCTTGTCGAAGACAATTTAAAGAATTCAGATAATTCCATTAAGAAGGCAAATTGACAAATCCATTTTTTCATTTTTCACTTATGATACAGGCTTTTCTTTTTTCTCCGTGAACAATGCCAATTTGCCAAGGATATAAGTTTATTCTAAGGAAGTCCAAAATAATTTCTACAAGCTCTACATGAAAAATCGGAACCAGTAGTAGTATCCTTTGTGAGAACAATATGTAAGAGTCTCCTTAATCTGAAGGTTTTCAATAACACCTCTTACAAAAATCACCAGTTGGGGATTATTGCTTACATAAGTATTTTCATCTACTGCCAAAGAATAACAAATGAAAGACTGACAAATAATTACTAGTTGTACCTGAACATCCTCGGCTACACCTCGGATGGAACGCATCACGGTGGAAAGAGACAAGCTGATAGATTCAAACTCCTACACTTGTTGTGAGAAGTTCTTCAGTTGTAATTAAACATTCTTCAAATTTTCAATCTTTAAAAGGTTTCTAATATCTTACTATTACAAGTGAAATTTTATAACTGAGTCACACAGCTGATTCACTAGTATTATTTATTATCTTAAACAACTTCTAGCTCATTTTCCTTCAACTGTTGAATTAATGCTGCATGCTCTTCACCTTCATATCTGCCATTCGTTACTGTGAGTTGCATAATTTATCTTTTAAGTTGTATTTCTTCAGTGTGGCCTACGTTTTGAAGTGTTTTCTGCTCCTCACATCTCTTGTTTGAATGGATAACAAGAACCGCCTCTGTTCACTACAACGCAACATCACAAACCAGTCCTCTGCCCGGTACAGTAAGCACGCGTCAGCCAAGCACTGCCCGTGCCTGTTCATACGTGAGTTGATGATCACTGGTCTACACTGACCAGCTGGATGCTGGCCTCACGCCCACATGCCGAAGCAGAGGTGGACGATTATCCAACCAGAATGGAGGTATCGTGTGGTTAGCACGATGATTCCCCCCCAGCCGTTATAGCTGGTATTCGCAACCGGATTTCACTACCTATCGTAGCTCCCCAAGTGCATCACGATGCTGGGTGGGCACTGGTCCCATACAGTGGCCGAAATTTCATGAGAAAATTTCTTCCCCCATGAGGAATCAAACCAGCGCACATTCCGTATTGCAAGTCCTAGGCGGGATGCCTTAGATCGCGACGCCACAAATTATTTGGTACCTATTGCTAAAATATTACAGTCATCATCTTGCAATGCCCAAAACAAAACTGAGCAAAACTCCTCACACTCATTTCCTTCATAACGAATTCCATAATCTAGGAAAGTGGAAACAAAACCGAGCAAAACTGTCCGCACTCATTTCCTTCATAAATTCTAAATATATGCCTACACTTAATCATTTATATAGGTTACATCTATTTCATTCCAATACTTTATAATCCTACCTTAAGCATACAAACTTCCTGTCAAAGTCTTTCAAATCTTCATACCAGTCCTCATCGGTCTCAGGAAAACCAGAAGTAATCATCCTCCACAAGTTCATGTACAATCTGTAAACAAATTCTAACATATCATTTCAATCTTAACTGCAATCTACATTCTATATTGGTACTGTTTCGAAATATCCCCCATCTTGTTACAACTACTGCAACTGGTATTGTTATTGCAAGTTATCTGGAACCTTACATCCCATAAGTCTGTCTTTCGTACTGCTCGGTACAGCATGTACTCATCAACGTAACAACACGGCAAGAATGCCCCTCCCTCGGGTAACATGACTCTTTTCAGAAAACGTTGGGTCTTTCACTTCACGACTCTCTACTGTAAAAGAACTTTGTTGAATATAGACATCATCATCTTACGACACTCCGGTTTTTAGAGGAGAACATGGTTTCGTAGCAGGTTTTAATTAACCTGTAATGAGTAAGTATTTAAATATAATCGTTTGTACACTCCTCCTCTCTCATCTGGGCTGGGAAGCGGCAATGGCAGAATTACTACAGCTATTTTTATACATTATATAGGTCTACATTACTTATACCTACAGCTGATATGTACATATTCTTATAACAATATTTTGCAGGCTTATTATTTGAATTTACATTAATTTACAATTATACACAATCCATATCCCTATCATCACTGTCATCATTGCTTGGTCCAAAATTAATTATTATTTCGTCAATGGCATCATCCATTCGGAATTATCTTCTTAACTATAGGTACTACTTTCTGAACAAGATAGAATTCTTCGATTATATCCCGAATGACATGTTGATCAAGTAGTGCACTTCAACTTTACACAAGTCTAATTCTGGAATGAAATAATATGTTTTGCAGACTATTACAAAATAATAACTTACAACAGTAATTCATTATGTCGCTCACAGTACACACACTATTGTACATAACTTTTATAGCAATAATTTCTAAACATTACATACCTACTCTTTCCCGGAGTAGTGTGAGGTTCATTCAGTTGTAATTCAATATCATTCTTAATTCTCTTCACGGAACTAATACTTTTGCCAGAGTATTTAGCCGCTCTCTCATATTCCTTATCAAGAGGTTCCAGCAAACATTTATTTTGTTTAAGTTTTCCTCCTCGCAACACTTAATTATATTTGCGATAATTTCTCTTTCTTAGCTGTGGATAACAGCGTTACTTTTTCTCCACAGTGGTGTGATTTCACCATAATTACTACCCTGTGGTTGCTGCTCCATGTTAACACTACTGGCATGCAGTGAAGGAAATAGCTCTATGTTTCTTGACAAGACATTATGATGCGGAGCATGCGCAAACAACTCAGTTGGCTCCACCCACGTTACGCGCTTCCTTCCCTCTGCCCTTCTGTCCCCGCTCAGAAAGTTCAAGATAACTTGCAATAACAGTAATGCTGATTAACGTTTTATAATATTACAAGGTTTTCATTTTGACAAGAGCACAAGCCCTGAACTCAATTGCAAAATAAATAAACTAAGTCCGATCTGCAAATGTTTTCCGCCACATGAATTCTTGCAGATGGTCATCGAAACGTGGGCCACTGACACCACCTAGGCCATATCACTTCTTCATATTATGTTTAAATTTCTGCCACGTTGACTCAATAATTTGAGTGTGTGCACCAGTTTTAGGGTCTACAAAGTGTCAGCTTTGCATCGTTCAACCTTAGCTAAGAAGCAGGCAGTTGATCCTCCTTCAACACTGCCAAGCACCCATTCAATTTCTCTCAAAACTCGGCCTTCGCCATATTTTCGACGAGAGACGCAAGTCTCGTCTATCACCAAAGGTCTGTGGATTCCTAAGGAAGTGCTCCGCGCATGTACCCTGTTTCGGTTCATGGAAACACTTAACATGATATTCTAACAGTTCTAAGAAGATAGGGGGACGATATTCCGAAACAATACTTCCTCCTCATATTAACCTGACACTACTCATTATGAAAATCTTGCCAAGTAGCCTACCAAATTCAAATCACAATCACACCAAAATAAAAACGATTCCAACATTGACATTGACATTCCAACATTTTCCACCAGAAAAATCTTCTCGAACCATTATCACGAGGCCTGGTCATTCAAAACGGACAAGATCACCAACAAAGTATAGACTTACTGGCTTTTAAGGAACCCGGAGGTTCATTGCCGCCCTCACATAAGCCCGCCATTGGTCCCTATCCTGAGCAAGATTAATCCATTCTCTATCATCATATCCCACCTCAAATCTTCCCACCTACGTCTCGGCCTCCCTAAAGGTCTTTTTCCCTCCGGCCTCCCAACTAACACTCTATATGCATTTCTGGATTCGCCCATACGTGCTACATGCCCTGTCCATCTCAAACGTCTGGATTTAATGTTCCTAATTATGTCAAGTGAAGAATACAATGCGTGCAGTTCTGTGTTGTGTAACTTTCTCCATTCTCCTGTAACTTCATCCCTCTCAGCCCCAAATATTTTCCTAAGCACCTTATTCTCAAACATCCTTAACCTATGTTCCTCTCTCAAAGTGAAAGTCCAAGTTTCACAACCATAAAGAACAACCGGTAATATAACTGTTTTATAAATTCTAACTTTCAGATTTTTTGACAGAAGACTGGATGATTAAAGCTTCTCAACCGAACAATACCAGGCTTCCCATATTTATTCTGTGTTTATTTTCCTCCCCAGTATCATTTATATTAGTTACTGTTGCTCCAAGATATTTGAACTTCTCCACCTCTTCAAAAGATTAATTTCCAATTTTTATATTTCCATTTCGTACAATATTCTCGTCACGAGACATAATCATAATATACTTTGTCTTTTCGGGACTTATTTCCAAACCTATCTCTTTACTTGCTTCCAGTAAAATTCCCATGTTTTCCCTAATCGTTTGTGGATTTTCTCCTAACATATTCATGTCATCCGCATAGACAAGCAGCTGATGTAATCCGTTCAATTCCAAACCCTCTCTACGTTACCGTCTGTTCCTTACTCTAAAATAACCCGCGAAATTACATTCATCAATGTCACCGTAGCTATTACATTACAATCCATTGCTCCACAAACCTAGATACAAATTACCTATGTAGTCTACGCCTACAGCTACTACGCACTTTCATTCATACGCTCAACTTTATTCTTACACTAAACTCAGTTTCTCAAGTACCTCTAATTGTTTTACAACTCTCACAGTTCTAAAACTATTCTTACCTGTTATATTTATATCCATTTTCTATTCCAAAAAATACACTACAATCAAATTACGCATCTCACATAAGTCAGCCATATTCACTTTGCACTCAATGTACTGCATTTCGTTATTGCCAACACACGATCAGCAAAAATTCCTAAACAATACTTAAAAAATCGTCAGATTACTTATTATCAATATAGAAACCATTATTTTTTCGCTCCCGGCTGTGTAAAAAAAGTTTCTAAATCCCTATTTCAGCAATATAAAAGAGAAAACAAGTTGTTCGCAAAAAACCTGTTTTCAATCATAACATTTAACAAAATAGCTCAATTGGTGACATTGCTACGATTCTCCGAAACGCCATCTCGCGAAGAAACGAACCAACAGATTCCATGGCGCACAATATAAAACTGCCGGACTGCCTACATAGTCTCTATGCTGAGGACACTGTCATATTTACCGGACATTTTAATATTCATGCAGCTTCTGTCAACATGCAAAATGCCTTAAATATATTAACACAATGATCAACCAAATGGAGGTTAAAAGAAAACGGCGAAAAATCTCAATTTATGGTCTTTACTAAACGTTTTCCCAGGATTATAGACCAACTGAGTATTCAAAACCAAATAATACCTTTTACCACATCAGTTAAATATCTTGGAGTACTTCTAGACAAACGTTTATCTTACAGGCATCACATTCAAAACATAAGAGACAAAGCATTTCAAAGATACATGGCACTCTATCCACTTTTCAAAAGTCTGACTTCAAGGAAAGCAAAAGTCCTGCTGTATACATCAGTCATCAGATCATACATCCACTACTGCTGTGAGGTATGGGGCCAAGCTCATCCTCGCCACCTGAAGAGTCTGGAAGGAATTCAAAGAGCTGTCTGCAGAACAATCACTGGTGCACACTACCTCACAAACAATGTAAAACTCTACAATGAACTTCATATACCCTTCCTGGTTGCTCATATTCAAGATCTACAGACTACATACAGGAATAAGCTACTTCATCATGCCAATCCTTTACTAAGAGACATAACATAAATTCAAAGAAATACTTCCGTCTTTGATGGTCTTAGTAATCAATTTTCCTTAACAAAAGCTATTTATATTTCAATTTATAAAATCATATTTTTGTAAAAGGCAAGGGTCCAAGAGACCTGGTACTTTTAATAAAAACATCTTAAAACTTATATATATATATACACATACATACTTACTTACTGGCTTTTAAAGAACCTGGAGGTTTATTGCCAATAATAAATCTGTAGCCGAAATTTTTCCCTATCCTGAGCAAAAATAATCCATTCTCTATCATCATATAACCACCTGAAACCGAAAATCCTTTTTAATATTATGTTTTCCATCTGTCTGTCTCTGTATCCCTAAAGGTATGTTTTTCCTCTGGCCTCCCGATAACACTGATATGCATTTCTGGATTGAAAATTGGAATATAAATTAAGCCCATCTCAAACGTCTAGATTATAGGCTATATGGCATTGAAAATACAATTTGGGCAGTTCTGGTTGCCTGAATTAAATAAATCGAAATTCTCCTTATTATTGATTTTATGAAAAATATTGTCATAAGCAAAAATTCTCAAAATAACCGATAAGTTTTATTCTTTGAAAAGTTTGATAACTGAATTTAATGAGATAATATAACTGTTTTATAAATTAAAATAACTGCCATCAGAGGCCGTGACAGCAGACTGGATTAAAAAACAAATGACTTCGAATAATAACAGGCCATTTCAGCAACAATATTTATTCTGTGAAAGATAGCCCAAGTATAATATTTCTGCTGTTTCTATGAAGTAATATTTGAAGCTTAATTAACCGATTTGTATAATTAATTATTTTTTATTTCCATTTGGAAAGTGTATTCTCTAGATGGACATAATGCACGAGATAATAATCACAGTAACTTTGAGTGAATCGAGGACAGGTAAGATTAAAACCTATTCTTTATGCACAGAAAACTTGATAGGCTTTTCTGTATATTCGTTTGTGGATTTTCCTAAACATATTTCATGACCAAATGAGCTGGTCTCATTGGATCAAAATGATCTGTTATTTTACTTTTTAATTAAATTTAAATTAAGTAAATAATAAACGATTTATCCTTCTATCAAACACGAATGAAACACCTGGATCAAATGTCCTATTTTAATTATATAATTACGTTTATATTTATTTTAATTAATCGAACTAGTTTCTAGTGTATATATAAATTATAAAAAGAATATCAATTTAAACTAAAAAAAAACACATCATATTATTTCTCCATTATTATTGTCATTCGACGAAGGGAGGCATGGAGGGCTAATGCCTTCCACTTCAAAGTAATACAGCCTACAATCTCTCTATAAAAATCATGACTCTGAGGAGTTATAATACATTCATTTTCAACTTAATATTACAAATCAACGTTTACGTACGCTTCTAAATATACGCAATCATTATGCGATTTATCTATTCATAGTCCTGGTATGCATATCAAAGAATTTAAACAAGTCTCCAACATTTTTGACAGAGAAAACATTCAGTACATTTCATGTTTCATTGAATTATCCACATTCCCATTCCTTTTTGTTTTCTTACTATAAAACAAAATCGAAATAAACATAATAAATAAGGAAAAACCCTCTAAAACACCACCCTGTCCTCCCACGTCAAGAGGGCTTAGAATATATATATATGAGAGAAGTTCATAAGCCGGATTAATTGTAATCTGTCAAGAAGCTTCTCGTATCTACCAGAGGAGTGCCACAAGCAAGCAAAAAATTGTATTATTATTTACAATTTCAAGACTTCCGCCAATAATTACTTACACCTCCAAGTGAATTATTTACAAATTCTCTCCGTTATATTACTATTTATATCAATGTTTGAAATGTAACCATCTCTATTAAAATTAATTATTTTTTTGGAATAAAGAGTTATTGGGTTATTTTATTAAAATTATTAAGGTGATTTTTTGGTCCAACCGAAAAGATCTTGAGGGCCAACGTCATCGAACACGGGCCACCTGGTTTTCAGAACAGGTGTGGACTGAATAAAGATGAGCCAACATCATCGGGATTTTGAGTGATGCCAGAAGTGAAGGTAAAAGGGCTGTGAAATATGAAATGAATTTGACATGACCAACCAAATCTGTTGTGGTTATAATGCATTCAATTTATTTAGGTAAAAATATATTTTTTCATAAACATACAAGATATTTTGTTACAATTAACTTCAACTGTTTTATTGCAATACAGAAAATATTTCATGATCCTAAGTTCACTATTAGTACAATAATATAATAATATAATATAATTAACATCACAGGAAAGTGTACAAAAAATCATATGTATACTTAAGTCTGTTGGAAATCAGAGATTATTTCATGAAAAAATATTTAAAGTCAGTTTATTTCATTTTCTTAAATCTCTCCATTTATCATTAGAGTTATTATTCTGTTATGAAGAAAATAATTTCAAATCATCCTCAGTAGAAATCGGAGTCTGCAATGCTGTATTCTTATTATCTTGTACAAATAAATGAGGCATTCAGAGCTAAAGTGGATCAAGTCCATGAGCCGTAGTTTTGAGGTAATAGGACTTAAAGTTAACCTGCTCTAGTGGATTATCTAATTTCACTAGCAATAATTTTATTGCTCCATTCTCAAATTCTAGATTTATAAAATATAAACAATTGTGATGTTAACTGATGCAACGCTTTGGTGACTTCATCCACTATGGCTTAGAACATGGTGAACAAATAATCTGAGCCAAAAGTGACTAGCAGCGCTGCCAAGAAGGAGGGGCAAAGGGGGCAAGTGCATATGGGCCCGTGAGCAGTAAGGGCCCATCAGGTTAAGAGTGAGTCTGATTACTTTTCATTATCACGAATAATTATTCACAGATAGCCTACATACTGGTACTATAAAATTTTGTAAGAAATTTGTTACATGAATCTGACATATTAACCAACAATAGTAGAATTAATACAAATTACCACTTCATTATGTAAATGTTTAACTTTTATATAATAGAATATTGGTTTCTCACGTTAACAATCATCAACACAACACTTGAGGGCTTTGGGATTTGCCTGAAATATATTCCCGTCACTTGTACCGAACATGTTCAATTGGCTTGTCCTCTTAATTACCAACCCCTGCTGGCCCACCGCAATATGCTAGTGGACTCTCCCAAATCCAAGCCGTGGGATCACGTTTCCTTTTCAGTAGGGCCTACATAGTATGTTTCATCTTTTCATTGTCGTTTTTCAATAAATTCTGTTCATTTGTGTTACTAGTGGACAATGGACAAGTAGAATTATAAGTCGGGAGCTGAGAAGCGCAAGGAGAGACAGAAAAATTGGAAGATATTAAGGAAGGAAGTAGAACTTTGTTTGAAGTTGGTGTTAAATTGAGCGATGTTGTAAAACTAAAAAGTAGCAGACAAATTGTGTCATTGAATGTGTTGTTCGAAAACAAGAGCCTTTCCAAATACAGTATTACAGTACTTTCAAAACTCAAGAATGGAGAATGTGTTCCCAGAGACTGGCTAGTGTGGAGTGAAACAAATCAGGGAAAATAGTGCAGTGACTGATTTGTTTCACTCCACACTAGCCAGTCTCTGGGAACACATTCTTCATTCTTGAGTTTTGAAAATAATACTGCAGAGGCTCTTGTTCCATCACTTAGAAGGTTATTAGGCAGGTTGGAGGTACTTTTTCGAACAACACATTGAATGACACTTACAATTTGTCTGCCACTTTTTACTTTTCCAAGGTAGAATGTTACTTGCCATGACTCAGAGTTAGGAACTGGTGTGTGTAAATTTGTTTTACTTACACATTTTTACTATTGTTTGCTTGTTCTGATTCAATACTACTGTTATCAGACTTTTTTTCTAAACAGTCACAACCATCAGTATTCACTTCTAAGCATGAACTGTCTTCATTTTTAACAACCTGAACAGACAGGCTTGAGATTGGTTTATTTTCTGCATCTTCACTAGCAACGCTCAATTTCACACCAACTTCAAACAAAATGAAGGAAATAAAAATGTATTTAGAGTAATAATGTGTCAAGAAAGACTGAGTAACCTTGGACTGCTTAATCTGGAGAGCGATCTTGCTAAGTCTTTAAATTTTGATGATATAATTTATTGATGATTTTGAATCGATAAGTCAAGGAGAGTTGTTTGTTGAGGTTGGCCTGCAAGTCAGAAATTACACCTGTTTAAGAACAGTGTTTTATGAAAACGACAACGAAAAGACGAATGTTTCGTCACGAAACATACTATGTAGGCCCTACTGAAAAAGAAGTGTAATATATTGTGCTAATATGAAATTTTGATAAAAGTTTTCAATGTAACAAAAGTGTATATTTTTAGATTCGTATCTGTGTATGGGGTTATCTTTTATTTATTTTGCAAATAGTTATTATCGTCAGAATAATTGGTAACTTGTCATTTTTAACTTTTTTTCAATGGGTCCCGAGCACAGTATTGCACAGGGGCCCATAAATCCTGTCGGCGGCCCTGGTGACTAGTGTCACATACCGGCAATTGCTTGGAAATTAAGACTTGATCTATTACTGCTCGGAAAAGATCCAACTTCAGACAATCAGAAAATGAATTAAACTCAATGTATGAAAATTTGTGTTAAGCCTTGTGATAACATTGAAGGCACATATATTTTTTTTAAGATTAACAAAAGGATTATGCCAGTTTGTTCGTAATTTTCTACATTAAATTCTAGACTGTGTATGGGAATATTGGAGAGCAAGAGAGTTGATGGGTTTATTGAATGAAAAAAAACTCAGCATTACTTAACAAGATTAAATTTTATACAGTACGTTATTGAACATATTTAATAAGGTTCACTGATTAAAGAATTCATCCCAACCTATATCTAGCATCTACAACGGAACTTACTTCCTTCCTTCATGGTATGATTTGCAGGAAGTCGTTAAAAATGTACACTGACATGCATTCGCTCTTAATTTGGAGTATTAATTAAGATTATTTAGAGATTTACTTTTGCATAATTAGAAATAAGGATGGTAGAACAAGCCAGATAACTCTTCCTGCAATGATAATCAGTACAGTAATCGGGTATTGCTGCTCAAAATAATGTTATGTTCTAGTAACAAATGAAATTGTGAAAGAGGTTAATAGCTGATGAGGGAATCTTTTAATTTCTCTGATGTTGATAATGAGATCGTGAATGCAAATGCATTATAATAATATATTGCTGGTTATATTGCTAAGAAGACATGTGACGCTAAACAGTGTGTTAATTGTCGTGCAGCTCTTGCAGACAATGAAAAATACAAGAGGGCATAACATTTATGTTCAAGGAATATGAAAAAGTAACCGAAAATCCTCAGTTGCCATTTATTTATACATCCGCCTGTCATAACAGGTGACCATATAGGTCCGGAAAACAATTAAAAAATGCATTTATATTACAATGTGTAACATTGATGACCAAAATGTTTCATAATGGCTTAGAAAATCTGCTGTCGCAGAATGATGTAAGAAAGCAATTTAATGAGCTTCATTCATAATAGTGTTAATTTTGATTTCCTTTCATACTGTAAGTATGATTGCAAAAATTATTTTTTTCTCACTATAATGTTAAATCAATGCAAGACTCAGAAAACTGAATGAAGATATGTCCTCTGATGTAAAAAAAAAAAATAAAACAAAGACAATCTGCACCAATAAACTGCTAACATAAAATAGCATAAATATAATATGAAATTATATTATATAAGACTCCAGTTTATTGATACACAACTTCTTTCATTTTCTTTTCTTCCTTTTTGTTGTCACCACTTGACAGTTTTTTTCATTCATTCTCTGTAATCTTGCATGAATCAGCACTCTTGTGAACAATGAAACCAAGTATCTTTTACAATCAGAATTACAAGTAGATGCAAGGAAATCAAAACAAACTTCATCCTGAATGAAGCTAGTAAATCTCTGTACTACATCAGGCTTAGAAATCAGGTTTCCAAAGTTATTATCAAACTCATGTGTCATATCTTCAACATATTTAAGTAAATTCGCAGAATACTTTTTGAACATGTTTCGTGTACTTTTAATCAAGTGTGGAGTGTCAAAAAATGCCACAATTTTCCTGTCATTTACTGTAAAGGAGGGCCGATCTGTAATAACTCCCAATAAACGATACGCTTTTTGATTGTTACAGCCCTGATCACAAACAGTAGCTACTACTTTTAAACCAATGCTACTCACTTCTCTATTGCTTCGCCAATGAGTTCAACTAATGTATTGCCAGGGGTGCTTGAATGTGCTAAGAAATAGTCCAGAACTTATTTGTAATTACTGCAAATACCTCTAACTATAAACACAAGACCTTGGTTGGCAATTTTATCTGATGAATAATTGCTAGAATACCTCTCGAAGCCATCTACGATGTCTTCATTACTACTGTAGCACAAGTTTGCTTTTAAGGACATTTCATCCCACATAAGGCAACACAGTTTGTCAGTCTCAGTCATCTTACTACAGGCATTCCTTAGTATTTCAAATAGTTTATCACTAAAATCAACATCAGTGATATACTTTTGCAATACTCTAAGCAATGTAGACTTTGAAGGGAGATTTAATAACTTCCTAATCATCATATAGCAGTGATCATCAACGGGCGCGGGCAGTGCTTGGCTCATGCATGCTTACTGTATCGGGCAAAGGACCGGTTTGTGACATTGTGTTGTAGTGAATAGAGGCGGTTCTTGCCATCCATTCAAACAAGAGATGTAAGGAGCAGAAAACACTTCAAAACGTAGGCCACACTGAAGAAATAAACTTACAGATGCATTATACAACTCACAGGAACAAATATGGCAGATATGAAGAGAAGAGTTGTAGCATTAATTCAACAATTGAAGGAAACTGAGCTAGAAGTTGTTTAAGATCACAATGTTAGTGAATCGGCTGTGTGACTCAGTTATAAAATTTCACTTGTAATAGTAAAATATTTGAAACCTTTTAAAGATTGAAAATTTGAAGAATGTTTAATTACAAGTGAAGAACTTTTCTCACAACAAGTGTAGGAGTTAGAATTTATCAGTTTGTGTCCTTTCACCATGATGCATCCCATCCGAGGTCTAGCCAGGACGTTCAGGTGCAATTAGTAATTGTTTGTCAGTCTTTCATTTGTTATTCTTTGGCAGTAGATGAAAATACTTATGTAAGCGATAATCCCCAACTGATGATTTTTGTAAGAGGTGTTATTGAAAACCTTCAGATTAAGGAGAGTTCTTATATATTGTTCTACTGGTTCCGATATTTTCATGTAGAGGGAGAAATTATTTTGGACTCCCTTGGAATAAACTTATATCCTTGGCAACCAATGGTGCTCCTTCCATGGTTGGAAGTAAAACGGATGTAATAAGGAGTCTGAGGGACGAAGTGAAAAGTGTTAATTTATCCCATGAAATGATTTCTTAGCGAGTATGGTGATCTGTTATAATATAGTAAAGTGCAGTGACTGACGTGGCAAATTATTGGATAGGTTCTTTGAACTGAGGGAGGAAACAACATTGTTCACGGAGAAAAAAGAAAAGCCTGTATCATAAGTGAAAAATGAAAAAATGGATTTGTGAACTTGCCTTCTTAATGGAATTACCTGAATGCTTTAAATTGTTTTCTACAAGGTAACAACAAGATTATTATACAGTTATATGACAGAGTGAAGGCGTTTAATATGAAACCACCTCTAATTATGGAACCTTAGCTTAACTAAAAGGATAAGTTACATCACATTTTTTTCAAAATTAACAACGATATAGCATACCAGTTTCTTAAGACTTTGGATTTCGAAGAATATATTCACACATCATGCGATCTGGGCCAGGAATTTGATTCGAGATTTAAAGACTAGGAAAATTTTCAATTTGATTTTCGATTATTATTTGTATTTGGAACTTATTAATTTACTTTACAATAGTGACTTGAAGGACAAATATCAAAACAAAAGAAGTTATCTCACTTTTATATGAACTTTCCATGTGTTAGATTTCCCCGATTGTACAGACATCCATTTTCGGATTCACATATCTGTGCGAACAGTAATTTTTTCCTATGATGAAAATAAACAAGCCATGTCATGGAAGCCAAGTATCGCATCACAACTTAAAATGTGCTGTCACATTATGCACTATATAAACAATAGTTCCAAACATTGAGAAATTTTTTAGGGAAAAGAGAATTAAATAAATCCCGAAAAATCAGTACTAATGCTATGTTACTATTCCTAAGGTTTTTATGTATTTTGTTCAACATTTTCCCTAACAGAAACAGTTTACACATTTACAGTAATTGTCTTGCATTGCCCGAATAATTAACACGAAATGTGTATTATATTTCTGAAAGTAATTATAAACTTATTAACTTCTAACTTTGTTGAAAATAGGCTATAATGTTTTTTTCAAATTGCTTAAGATAGTTTATTTAGTTATTTCTATTCAGCCAGTATCTTTTATCATCAGAAAACAATCATAAACCTATGCACAAAATTCATATTGTGGTCCCGCCGCTGAACGTCTTACCTGCCCTGTTACGACTTTCTGCGGGCGAGCAGGCAAGGCTTGATGACGACACAGTGCTCTGAGTTGGGAACCACTGTCCTATTGGAACTTGGGCTCTGTAAATAAATGTTAAGAGCCTTTGTTTTCATTTCCGGTGACCACTGATTTCCTCTGTACACACCATGCATCTGAAGAGATGCAATTTCTTACCAGTTCACATAATGGCCCAGGAACCTTACTCTTTATACATGCAAGGGCAGTGTGTATCTTCGGTTCTTTCTGCAAAGTCTTGAGAACTCTTCCTCTCAGACGATGCAATTGTACTCGAAGACTGCGAATCTTTCTCATCTTTGGTATTACTATCAATCTCCTCATGGTCTCCAGAGCTCGCAGTGGGTTGAGCAGCCTCTTCCCACTCCACGTGACTTGGCCCTGCAGAATCTGTATAAAACAAAACAACAGAAAATATATAATTATAAACTAACAGTAAGAGTAAGCAGGCCTATAACACCACTAATAGAGGTTGCAGTTATGGGGTCTTCTAAGCCCAATATGGGACTACATATATTTCCTATAAATAACAATTACAGAATCTCCAATTATGACAAAATTTATGAGTATAGTTCTGAAGCACTGAAATTGCATATCGTTGGCTTACTTTAAAAATCTTGTAACTGCATTTCAGGAAATTGCACAAAAGAATTTATTATTTTTATACCCCAGCTAACAATTGTTATGCATTTGTTATATACAAAATGTAGAAGCGTTTTCATACTAACGAGATGTTATCAGCAGAAGCATTTTAAAAATAGTTATACAAAGATTTCAACATTCCGGAAATTTGGTTTTAGAAGTAAGCCGATGATACCTAAAAAGTATACGATAAAATAAGTTACCTTGACTTGATGGAGATAGCCTGAACTTTGCAAGATACAACTTCTCTATTCAGATGTGTCTGGAGGGTACTTGTGAAATACTTATCTTCAAAATGGTCCGCACACACCCGAAAGTTGTTGTACAATTTCTTGGGCACATTCACAATTAAGTCTTCTCTGCCAATTGTTTCTAGCCATGCCTTGCATCTGAAATCAAAAAAGAGAATAAAATATAAATGATGAGCACAGCGACACCATTTCGTGGTACTTTGTAAAATCACTCAAATAAACTAGAAAATGAAAAGAAACTGCTCCAATGACCTTAAAGGTAAAATACTAATTATTACTCTATTTGTAAGGCATTTTTGGAGAAAAACACTCATAATTAACGATAATATTTTAATAGCAAAGCGGAAAAACTTGCAAGCTCCAAATTATAATTTAGAGGAACAGAAATAATGTCGTTTGCAACATTTTCCCGCTTAGCTATTCATTTGTAAAAATACGATGTAAATCAAACAAATTTAAATATAGGCCTAATAAAAAATTAATATTGTCAGCCCTTTCATATGCCGAAAATTTGTAGTAAAACGGTGTACTACCGTGGCTTACTGCATCTGTTCATCGGGTAAGTTATTGTTAATTTAGACTAATACATAATACATAACTTAAATATTAGTATTCAGCAATTCATGCAATTCATCATGATGCACGTCACCAGGAAAATCTACAATACATCAAATTAGTTTAAATGATAATATTAATACATTGTAAATGAAAACTCACCTTTCACTATCTCCAGTTGGCAATTTCTTCAGGTAGCTGTCCTTCCAATTCTTGCACTCGAAATATTCGCATTTAACATGTCATGGCATTTTTAGTAGTAGCACAACACATCAAACAAATTCAAAATGTCTTCCCTTGTTTGCCTTGCTTGTTGGGACTGACAACTTAAACCAAACGCACGCATGCTCATTTTCCATTCTTAGAGTCTGAATTCAGTGGTGGAATGTTGGTAAGAAATGATGGTAGCGCTCATAGTGTTGGGTAAAAGACTTTAGCAACCGTTAACAGGAAAAGGATAGGGATGAACCCCTCTGTTATATTTCTAAGCCCTCTTGTCCCACGTCTGTTCTCTCATCTTTTCTGTTCTCTCTCTCTCTCTCTCTGTCACCCCTCCCCCCGTCCACTCTCTTCTTATTGCACTCTCTATCATCTGCCCTCTCCATCCTGTCTCTGTCATCTCTTTCCTATCTTTAATGAAGATAGATAAACAGCACAACAGGCACCTTAACAAAGCATCTCTATTTTAATAAAGTTCAGAACCATCTCAAGTGCAGAACCTAATCAACAAACCATGTTCTCACACATTTCTTTCTCAGGACATGGTAAATTCGGCAACTACTTTGAGACATTTAATATCAGTGTCATCGATGGAAATCTACGTGTGAAGAAAGTGGTCCATCAATAAAATACATTTTCTTTCACTGCCCAGTTTTTACTGGTAAAACATTGGCAACAAGGACCACAGAACATTTTAATTCACAAGTGCTGTGCAAGCTGGTGTTTCTAACTTTAACCCTACTATACTTTTGTAAAATTGCATTTCCTTAATAAATGGAGATCCAATAATAATATCCCCTCTATTTTCCCTCTATTATCTCCTCTAACTTCACATCTATGAGGTCACATCTTCACATCTATTAAATGAGAGATTGCAACGTCTTCATAATGTATATATAAGATTCGTCTGTAATATTCGGAAATTTGACCATGTAACATCGTCTCTTGAGCTACTCTCCTGGGCTCGTCTAAAGGAACAAAGAATCATACACACTCTCTCACTTCTTTACAAAATTTTACATAACTCTTCTCCAAATTACTTGTCTTCACGCTTTCAGTTCCTAACTACTTCATGAAATCAGCATCAATCTCTCCTTCCTATTCCTCATCATATAACTTCCCTACTCATCCTCCTACTGTATCATTGCCTCGCCTCTGGAATACGTTACCTAGTGACGTCAGGGATTGCCGGACACTGTCACAGTTTAAAAGTAAGTTAGAAAAGTATGTTTTATCTCAGCTAATCTGTTTCTGAGAAGTTGCTAGATTTATGCCGATGTTTTTATCTTTAGTATTTTGGCAATAATTTCCTTTTGTCAGATTAACCCTTTGTGCCAGGATACTACAACAGCTTATTGTCCCTTAATTAATAACAATAATGCTGAGTGACATTATTATTTTGTGTCTGTATTTGTTGTGTATGTTTTCACTTTTTGTTTGCTCTCTTTTTCTTTTGCATCATTTAATATGTTAGACTAATTTTGATCATTTTCAATTTGCATTTGTATGTTCAGTTCTTTTTTATGTCATATTTATTGTGTGACTCGTTACTACTGTAGATTAATTGCATTGATGTATAATTTTTCTTGTAGTTGTATTGTATTTCTGGTGGTGTGGAAGAGAAGGCCTGATGGCCTGACCTCCACCAGAATAAATAAATAAATAAATCTATTTTCTTCTCTATTTTCCATTGCCAAAATACTATTATCACTCTACTTCCATTTTCCAGTATTTTCCCCTCTATTTCCACCTATGTCTTATCTCTATCTTCTCCTCTATATTCTCTTTTTTTTTCTATGTTTTCTCTCTATTTTTTGCATAACAATCCCCTCCATTTTCTCCTCTATTATCCCCTCTGTTTTCTCACCTTTTTCTCCTCTTTTTCCTTCTATTTTTTCATTTTTTTCTATTATCCCTCTACTTTCCCCTCCATTGTCCCTATATTTCCCCTCTATTATACACTCTATTTCCCCTTCTATTTTCTCCTGCATATTCTCTCTATTATACCCTCTAATTTCTTCTCTATTATCTCATTTACACTTTTATAATCCTCCTATCATCCCCTCTATTTTCGCCTTTCTTTCCAACTCTACTATCCTCTCCATTTCCTTCTCTATCATACCTCTATTTTCCCTATATTTGCAACTCTATTACACTCTTTATTTTCTCCTCTATTATACCTCTACTTTTCTCTCTATATTCTCTTCCGTTGTCTCTCCTGTATATCCCTCCTATTTTCTCCTCCATTACAATTCCTCTACTTTATACTCCATTATCCTCCTATTTACTCCTCTATTACCCCTTCTATTATTTCTATTTTCTCCTCTGTTTTCCTCTCCATTATCCCCTCTAAATTCTCTTCTATTTTCTCCTCCACTATGTCCTCTGTATCTCCCCTCGATTTACCCCCTATAGTTTCTCCTTAGTTTTCTCTCGATTTTATCCTCTACCTCTATTTTTCCTCTATTACCTACTTCATTTTCTCCTCTATTTCCTCCTTTGTTTTCCACCTATTATCCCTCTATTTTCTCACTCATAATTCCTTTCCTATTTTCTCGTCTATTTGCCTCACTATATTCTCCTTTAGTGCCCCTGTACGTTCTCTTCCACTTTCTCTCCATATCGATCTATTTGTCCTCTATTTTCCCCTGTATTTCCCCATCTATTCTCTCCTCTACTTTGTCCTCTGTATTCTCTCAATTTTCCCATCTACATTCTCCTCCATTATACTCCCTAATTTCCCTTCCATATTCTCCTTATTATCCCATCTATTTTATACTCTATTTCCCTCTATTTTCTGCTCAATTTTTTTCTTCTTTCCCTCTCTTTGCACTTCTATTATCCCATATATTTTTCACTCTATTTTCTCCTACATTTTCCCCCGTCATTTCTCGTCTATTGTCCCTCTCTTTTCTCTCTGTTTCGATTTATTTTCTTCTATCTATTCTCCTCCATTTTCACCTCTATATTATCACCACTTTTCTTCTTTTTTCTCCTCTATTATCCCTCCAATTTTCTTTCCATTTCCTCCTCTATTGCGCTTTATTTTCTCCTGCATATTCCTCTATTATACCGTCTAATTTCTTCACTATTATCTCATTTACACTTTTATATTCCCCCTATTATCCCCTATATTTTCCTATCCATTTTTTCCTCTATATTTCCTTGTATTTTCACCTCTATTTTCCATTTATTTTCTCTTAATATCTACCTATTTTTTCCCTCTTTTCCATCTCTATATTGTCCTTTATTTCATCCTCCATTTTATTTTCTATTACTCCCTCTAATTTTCCTTCTATTTCCTCCTCTGTTTTGTTCACTCTATAATCCCTTTATATTCCCCTCTACTTTCCCCTCAATTCTCTCTTTTTTCTACTCTATTTTCCCCTCTGTTTCCTCCTCCACGTTCTCCTTTACTATCCCCTATTTTCCGTCTATTATCCCACTTCACTTCTCTCCTCTATCATTCCCTCTATATTCCACTATATTTTCCCTCTATTTTTCTATTCTTTCTTCTCATCTCCTCTCCTCTCTATTTTCCCCTATTTTTCCTTTACTTCCTCCATACTTTCTCTTTATTTGTTCCTCCACGTTCTCTCTGTATTTTCCCTCTACATCCTTTATGTTCCAGTGTATTTTGTAATTTCTTTCTATCTCCGCCTCTATTTACCCTCTAATTTCCTCTCCATTTTTCCCTCTATTATCCCCTCTATTTTTCTCTGTACTTTGCCATCTATTTTTCTTCTATGTCCTCTAGCGAGAGATAACAGAGAAGATAATAGTTGAAGAAATAGAGCGAAAATACAGGAGAAAATAGACGGAAAATGGAAGAAGAAGAATACAAAATACATAGAAATTTAAGGACAAAATAGACGGGATAATAAAGCAGAAAATAGAGCGACAATGGAGAGAAAAGAGAAGGAAATAGATGGAGTAATAGAGGAGAATATACAGGGTAAAATAGAGGGGAATTAGAGGACAAAATGGAGAAGAAAATAAACGAGAAAATAGGGAAGAAAGTAAAGGGTTAATAGACAGAAAATATACATGAAAAAAGAGAGGAAATACAGGGAAAAGAGATGAGAAATTAAGCAGAGAATATACAAGATATTATAAAACAAAATAGCGAAGAAAACAGAGTGGAAAATAGATGAAAAATAGAGAAGAAAATGTAGAGAAAATAAAGATGGAAACATTAGGGGAAAAAGAGGGGGGAAGTAAAGGAGAAATAGGACAGAAAATAGAGCAGAAAATATGTGCGAAAATACAGGAGTAAAGAGAGAGGAAAAAATGAGAAATTACAGATAAAATCATCGACAATTACATGGAAAATAGGGACAAAATACTGGCAAAAGAGCGAAAATAGGACAAAATACTGGCAAAAGAGCGAAAATAGACTGAGAAATAGAAGAGAAACTAGAGGGGATAATAAAGGAGATACAAGAGAAAATATATGGGACATTTCAGGGAAAATTAACAACAAAATAAAGCAGAAATTGAAGGAAAAATAGATGGTACATAAAGGAGGTATTACAGGAGAAATAAATCGAACATACAGGAAATAACAAAGGAAAATAGAGTTCAATATAAAGAGGAAAAATAGAGAGAAAATGAAGAAAAAATAGACTACAAAATAGACGGGAAACTAGAGGAAAAAAGACGCAAAATACTCGGAAACATATCGCACAAAGTGCATGAGAAAATACACGAGAAATAGAGAGAAAATGGAAGAGAAAATAGAGTGGAAAATATACAATAAAATAACAGGATAATTGTCGGCAAAATATATCAGAAAATAGAGGGAAAATATAGCACAAAATACATAGGAAAATAGAGGACAAAACAGAGGCCACAATAGAGGAGAAAATAGAGAAAAATAAATATGATAATAAAGGTAAAAAGGAGGAGATAATACAGGGAAAGTAGGGGATAAAATACAGAAAATATAAGGAAAAACAGACGGCATAATAGAGCAGAGAATAGAAAGATAAGGACATAATAGAGAGGAAAATACACCACAAATTAAAGGGCCACAAATAGGAACTACAGGCGATCAACTTGATAAAATAAAGTTCAAAATTGAGGGGTAATAGAGGAGCAAATAAAGAGAAAAATAAAGGATAACTGAAGAAAAGGAGGGAAAAATACACGACAAAATAGAGAGGGAAATAAAGGAAAAACTAGTGGGCCAAATTGAGCAGAAAATACACAACAAATTATTCGGTAAAATATAGGGCAAAATGTATGGAAATATAGAGGAGTAAATGCACAGAAAATAGAGACGAAAACAGGCGGGAAAATTGAGGAGAAAATAGAGACAAAAATACAGGAGAAAATATGGGGACAATACAGCACAAAATAGTTGGGAAAATATACGAGTAAATAGAGGGAAAATACAAAGAAAACAGAGAGGACAGTACAAAGAGAAATTAGAGCAGGGGTCGTCAGCACAGAGCACGCTGGGGCTAGCATCTCTTACCGCTGAAAACGCAGCTGCTAGCGGGATGCTCTCTGTCGCTCCCTGCTGCACGACGGTGTACATGGGACGGCACCGCGTACCCGTTGCACATTTCAGCGAGTGCTGACGACCATTGAATTAGAGGAAAAATAGAGGGCGGATTAGAAACAAAACAGAGAGGATAATAAACCGAAAATACATGGAAAATAGACAGAAAATAGATGGGGAAATAGACGAGAGAACATACACGGAAAATAAAGCATAAAATACAGGGAAAAAGAGGATACAATACATGTGAAAACAGAGAACAAAACAGTGGAGAAACAAGAGAAAATAGACGGGATAATAGAGTAGAAAATAGAGCGACAATAGAGGGAAAGACGGGTAAAAGAGGACAAAATAGCGTAGAATATAATTTAATACAGAGGAGAAAATGAAGGGAAAAATAGGCGGAAAATAAATAACAAAATAGACGAGAAAACACAGACCATAGAGAGTTTATAGAGCTAAAATAGAGGGACGAAAAAGAAGAAAATAGAGGAGATAATAGAGCATACAATACCGGGGAAAATATGGAAGATAATAGAGGAAAAACATCATAAAATAGATTGAAAGTAGACGAGTAAATAAAGGGGATATAGACGAGAAAAAAAAACAGAAATTACACAAAAAATACAGAAGGAAATAGAAGAGAAAGTAGAGAAGCAAATAAAAAGGAAAATTGAGGGAGACCATAAAGGAGAAATCAGATAGAAAATAGAAGAGAAAATAGACTGCACAACATAGGAGAAAATAGAATAGAAAATATAGGTAAAACAGAGGACAAAAGAGAGAGAGAGAAGATAGAGGAGATAACAAGAGGAAAAATAGGAATAAGTATAGAAGATAGAGGAGAAAATAGAAGAGATGAAAGAAGTAAAATAGAGAGAAAAATAGGAGGAAATAAACGACGAAATAGAGGAAATGAAATTATTAGAGCACAAAATAAATGAGAAAATTAAGGCGAAAATAGTATTCATACACGAGAAAATCACAGAAAACAGAGGAAAAATGAAGGGAAATTAGGGGAAAAACTTGACGAGAATAGAGACAAAATAGAGAACAGAATAGAGGTGAAAATAGAGGATAATATAGGAGAAAATTGAGGATATAATACAGGAGAAAATAGCGGGGAAAATAGTCGGGAAAGTATAGCAGTAAATACAGGAGAAATGCATGGGAAAGTAGGGGACAAAGTTCACGAGAAATTAGACGTAAAGAGAGACAAAGTACATATAAATTTCAGGAGAAAATAAAGGAATAATAGGGAACAAAATAGAGCTATAATACAGGCGAAATAAATGGAGTAATACAGGAGAAAACAAACAGAACAAAATAAACGAGAAAATAGAAGGGTTATCAGAGAAAAGAGAGAAAAAGAGTGGATAATACAGAACAAAGTACACAGGATAATAGAGATAAAAAATTAAACGGAAAACAGAGAAAAATGCCGAATTAATCATAAGAAAATACAGCAAACAAAATAGATGGAAAATAGATGGAAAAATAGAGGAGAAAATACACACAAGATAGAGGGGAAATCAGACGGGAAAATACAGGACAAAACAAAAGGGAAAATACAGAAGATAATAGAGGACAAATTTAAGGATATAAAAGGAGATGAGAGAAAAATAGACCTCAAATTAGGGACAAAATATAGGATAAAATACGGGGAAAATAGGAAACGAAATAGAGGACAAAATAGCGAAGAAAACAGACGGAAAATAGGAGCGAACGTAATGGAAAATAGACAAGATAACAGAGAAAATAGAGATGAAATGGAAAAAATAGAGGGAAAATACAGACAATATAGCAGAATATAGAGAGAAAATAGAGACCGGAAACTAGTGGAAAAAATAGAGGGGAAAATAGTCGAGAAAATATAGCAGAATATATGTAAACGCAAAATAGAGGAGAAAATACATGGTAGAATACAGCACACAATACAGAGGAAAATAGAGAAGAAAAAACATGAGAAAATAGACGAAATTAGATAGTAATTTTAACAAAAAATAGATATAATAATAGAGCAGAAAATATAGCGATAATAGAGAGAAAATAAAGGGAGTAATAGAGGAGAAAATAGAGGTTAAAATACACAAGAATTAGAGAACGAAACAGAGGAAAATATAACAGGGTAAAATAGAGAACGAAACAGAGAACATAAACGCTAAAATAGACGGTTAATAGGGAGAAAAAACAGGAAAAGGAAGGACTAATAAAAAACAAAATAGACGAGAAAAGGGAGGGGAAAATAGAGGATAAAATACAGAAAAAATTATAAGTGAAGCTAGCGAAAAATAGATGAACAAATAGAGGAGAAATTGCACATAACAGAGGGAAAAATAGGGGGAATATAGAGCAGAAATTAAAGGGAAAAATAAAGGAAAAATATAGTGGAAAATGGAGGAGAAAGTAGAGATGAGAATAGAAGGGGAAATAGACGAAATAATAGAGGAGAAACTAATCGGCAAAATAGAGGACAAATTACAGAAGAAATTGTACGGAAAATAGCATCAAGAATGAATGAAAAAATATAGGAGGAAATAGAGAGTAAATAGAGCACAAAACAGACTATAAAATATAAAATAGGAAAATACAGGAGAAAATAGATAGACAACAGAGCAGAAAATACTTGGAAAAATTAAAGAGTGAATAGAGGAAAAATAGAAAGGAAAAGAGGGGGAAATAAAATATGACATTAAAGGTGAAAATAGAAGACGAATTAAAAAAAAAAAGAGGTGAAAATACCGGACAAAATACAGCACATAATTGAGTGAAAATGGAGGAGACAATACAGGAGAAAGCAGAAGGGCAAACAGAGGGTATACTAGAGGAGAAGATGGAGAAGAAATATAAGAAAAATAGACGAGATAACATAGGAAAACAAAGTTGAAAATAGAGAGAAATTAGAGGACAAAACAGGAGAAAATGGGGAAAAATAAACCAGAAATGTAGACAAAATAGAGCACAAAATACACTGGAAAATACAGAACACAATATAAGGGAAAACAGACGGGAAAATAGCGGACAAAATATAAGGAAAAATAGACAATATGACATATTGACATACTGTGTATCCAACTGATTTCAATTTAATGTAATGTTCAGGTTAATAATGAACCATCTAATAAGATTCTACATATGCAAAACAAATGCCCATTATAACAAGAATTTTCCTTTTTTGAAACAAATATAATCAGAGATCTTTCATTTATACGTTGACCAAATTTTATCAACATCATCATTCTCAGAAACTCATGTTTTATTTATATTTCATAATCACAAATAGTATTTCGTGGCGGAAAATCGACACTTTAAAGTCATATTTTCACACCTTAATTTTCCTGCATTTACTCAGATTGAAATTTTTTTAGGTCCCACAAATTTCATGCTAAGAAGCTTTGAATTTTTACGAATGCAGAAATTAATAATAATAATAATAATAATAATAATAATAATAATAATAAATAATCAAATTTAAAAAGATTATTGCCCTCATATTTTTTCAAGATATAAAATTAAAGATTTAATACATGGAAAAAAATTATCAATTTTCAATTATCCATGTCAAGTTTGAAAAACGTATTTAGCATTATAAATAAATTAATAGAAGGTGGAATCAAGAATGCAGTAGTAGCCATCATAAAATTTAGTAGAATAAAGCCTTTAGTACTGTAGAGGGAAGCAGATGAAAGATTGCTCATCTCAAGATATGAGGTGCCTGGTTTGATCCCGGCCCAGATCAATGGCATTTAAGTGTGCTTAAATGCAAGAGGCTCATGTCTGTAGATTTACTTGCATGTAAAATAACTCCTGCGGGACAAAATTCTGGCACACCAGTGACGCTGATATAAACTAGGAAGTTGCGAGCATCATTAAATAAACTACACACTTAACTTAAGACTGAAGTAACATCTTTACATCATGTTGCATTAATAACAGATATATGAACAGACATTCAGATTAAAAGTTTTTTAGGAGTGACACTTCACAAAGGAGCATGAATTAAATTCAGTAAATATTGCGGTACATGAATTGAGTCAGTCACAAATAGCAGAATATGTAGGCACAAGATTAGTGCAATTTGGACTTCCGAAAGAGAAAGTGGTTGCAAATGTTGCAAATATGGTTAAAGTTGTAGTTGATACATTTGGGAAAAATCGTCATATAGGTACTTACCATGTTTTGCATATAGGCTACCTTGAATTTAATGTGCGAGAACTCCTTAAAAAATGCAGAAGGCGTCAAAGAGATGATTTCAAAATGTAGGAATTTAGTTTTTTGTTTAAATGTAATGTAAAATGCAAGTAATGATCTCAGGAAACTGCAACGAAATTCAGGAATATCTGAGGGGAAGTTCTTTAAACTCGTTCTAGATGTAAAAACAAGATACAACTCTATATTCTACATTTTGGAGAGATTTTTTTTAAGTGACAAGTTTTGTAGGACAAGTTGTTTTCAAATATGTACATGCTCCAGTATGTTGACTTCAGTTCAGAAATAATAAGGGCAAGACATCATAAATCTTCTAAGACCACTGGAGGCCATGACAAAGCATCTTACTTTCAAAAGTATGCCATAATCAGTAAACAGATTCCACTGGTACAGTGTTGTTGTTAGCAATTAATTAAACTGGAGCCAAAGTATGGACCTAGGAAAACATTGAAAGAGCAACTGCTCTTCGAATTCAAAAGAAGGTTTCGGCAAATAGAACAGTGCTTTTTGTTGGCTCTCCACACCTTTGGAACCTAGATTAGATCCTGTAGCACTGTCAACTGTAGTGCGACAGCTAAGAAATGAAATGCCTACTATCAAGTACCAATGCTATTTACGGTTCACAATCCTCAGATGGTATTAATAATGCAAATGAAGAATTTGATCCTTTGGCAGCACCACAAAAATATCCTGCATACTGGATGTAAGAGAAAAAAACATTGAAGGATGGAATGCAAGATCAACTTCATTATTTCATGTCAACTGCTTTAGCGAATTTGAATCTGTACTCTATCAACCTATGGGATGAAATCAAGTGTACCTACCTTCACCTGTGTCAGCTGGCAATGAAGCATCATCAGTGCCATCGGAACGTTTCTTCTCCAAGCAGGAGAAACTGCCACTCTCAAAGGAATTTTGTCTGACCTCAAAACGGCCATCAAAACTTCATTTCTATGTTCTGAAATGGAAAGAGAAACAAGAATTTCATACTGGTATGACATTTGTTTATGGATAGGACTTCTATGCGCAACCTAGTACTGACATTCTGTTTTCTTATTATATCTTTCAGTGCATAAAAATTCTATCCCTATCACCATCACCGTTGATGTTTGGAATGTTCGAATAACTTGCAATGGGAACTTAATGTAAAATGATTGTATCACATCAATTGTGTAACATTCTAAGTACTATGCAAATCTCGCTTCAATCCTTGTGAAATTATTCCAAGTATTGTTTGCTTACATTTAAAAATGATTACGTTGTTAGGCAGAAGACACTCACTGCAGCGGTGTACTTGTAAATGAAATAGTACCAGAGCGCTTAGCTCCAATTCACTCTTTCCTATAGCATCATTTAAGTTCACTTTACCTCCACTATAACTATCATTTTGGTTAGGGACTACATCATAATATTATGGCATTTAATCACTTTGGTTAGAAACTACATAATATTATGGCATTTAATCATTTTGGTTAGGAACTACATAATATTATGACATTTAATCATTTTGGTTAGGGACTACATCATACTATTATGGCATTTAATTATTTTGGTTAGGGACTACATAATATTATGGCATTTAATCATTTTGGTTAGGGACTACATCATAATATTATGGCATTTAATCATTTTGGTTAGGGACTACATAATATTATGGCATTTAATCATTTTGGTTAGGAACTACATAATATTATGGCATTTAATTATTTTGGTTAGAAACTACATAATATTATGGCATTTAATCATTTTGGTTAGGGACTACATCATAATATTATGGCATTTAATCTTTTTGGTTAGGAACTACATAATATTATGGCATTTAATCATTTCGGTTAGGAACTACATAATATTATGGCATTTAATCATTTTGGTTAGGGACTACATCATAATATTATGGCATTTAATTATTTTGGTTAGGAACTACATAATAGTATGGCATTTAAAATATAGATATTGTTTACCATTCCAAATTTACGTTTATGCTTTTCACTGTTATGATGTTAATGTCAATACCAATAAGGAATATCAGAATTTAAGTAAGTTTATTGTAAAAAAAAATGTACACGTGCAAATTACATTAGTACGATGTTTATTATTTTACTTAAGAAATAGTGATATC
This sequence comes from Periplaneta americana, assembly GCA_025594305.2. NCBI lineage: Eukaryota > Metazoa > Arthropoda > Insecta > Blattodea > Blattidae > Periplaneta > Periplaneta americana. The sequence continues at coordinate 9,963,169 of JAJSOF020000033.1, forward strand.
AGTGTTGCCAACCCTAATGGAGCAAAAGAAGTAGATGAGAACCCAAAAAAGGGACAAAAAAAAAAGTAGAACTTGGAATATTGTAATGGGTATTGTTTTGTGTGTGGGAATGACAGACAGAAGGAAAAATACGTCGCGTGAAACTGCATGGCTTGTAAATCCGCTTATGCTCATCTCATCATTCCTGAATGATGTTATGCTTTCTTACAATAAAGCCTCCTTCGTTTAAGAAACATAACTTGCTATTAACAAATGAGCACTGACTGTTACAAACCAAACTCCATTGCATATTCCATAAATAATCTGAATGTTGTTGGCAAGCCTTTCCTTGCTAGTGCGAGTCAAGTGCGGGAATTTTTTAAAAAAGTGATACAATAAAATTGATAACAATTAATAAATATTGCAACAATACATCATCACATGTACAGGAGAAGAATATCGTATATTTAAACCGAACATACCATAACAGCCTTGCAGTATTGTTTTGTAGTTAACTTGTTAACAGTGCGTCTTGTATTACTCTTTTGATGACCGCGAAACCAGGTGACCCGGGTTCGAATCCCGGTCAGGGCAAGTTATCTGGTTGAGGTTTTTTTCGGGGTTTTCACTCAACCTAATATGAGCAAATGCTGAGTAACTATAGCGGGACTCATTTCACCGGCATTATCACCTTAATTTCATTCAGACGCTAAATAATCTGAGATGTTGATACAAACCACTAAAAAATCACTCTTTTCATATAAGACTGCAGACGGTAAATAACTTGAGATGTTGATACAGTGTCGTAAAATAACCTACTAAATACATACGACCGTACTCTGTTAGAAAGTAAAACATTTCGACATTAGAAATGTAACACGATTCTCTCCGAGTTTCCCGAATAACGATAAGTTTAGGCATATTAATTAAAATCTATTAGACATTCCATTTGAGCTTAGCTATAGTGATCGACGGTAGTCACGTAAGTCTTTTTTGCGTGATGATGCGTAAACGACAAAGACAATTATTCTCAACTACGTCATACTCAAGCCATGCTTGCTTCGTACCGATATTTGTGCTAAAACGGTGTAAGTACATACCGTGGATAACTGGACCTGTTCCGAAATTTGTAATTATGAACCTATTTAAGTATCATTTGATAGATATAATAATAAGAAATCATAATTATTCATTGAAAATATAATATAGAGTTATGATAATTTCTTATGATAATATATTCCTAACTACTCGCAAGCGCACCCGTGACGCAATACTGCCGTATATATACGGCTGCAGAACCCCCACCCCTCGTGAAATACAGATATTGTATGCAAGTGGTTGGCCTGTTCCACGTATCGATATTTGGTCCGCGGCATATTTCACCCCCTTCGTCCTTCTAACCCTAGTACACAATGAAAGACAGCAGGAGCAATGTTGCACCAGCAGTCCGAAGGCAGCAGGCGCTGACAAAGCACCAGCAGCCTGAAGACAGGTTGAAGCAATCAAGCCTCAGCAGTCCGGAGTGTACAGGAAGTGGAAGGAATAACACGACGGGGTCCATTTTGCACTTTTCAAATTTCAGAATGATAATACAAATATATTTACACATTACCTTTTCCAACAATTCTCACATGTTTATAATCACGCGGGAGGGGGGGGGGGGGAGAAGAAAAAACCCTGACTTGGGAACCTTCTGTTCTCTATTACCCGTTGAATAGCATTTTGTATTTATTAACTGCAGTAGCCTACCCTTTACTGAACTCATATACGTATACAAGAACGTGAATCGACGAATTCTTAGTTCATTACTCTTGACGTAACAATGATTCAAATTACCATTTATATAGCCTCAATCGACAAAAAATTTACTTGTAAAAAAGGGGGAGAATGAAAGAAAATTTAGTATATTTGTATATTAGCCAAAAGTAGAACTGTAAAAAAATTATGAGATCTGCTTCTAAAAAAAAGTAGACTTGGCAACATAGCGATATTTATATTGATAATCGTTTGGTTACATGGATATATTTACTGGAATATATAATTTGTAATATATTGAAATATAATATATCGGTATTTAAATCATATCCTTCATCCCTAATTGACCTTAAGCTTCACTTAAGTGTACTGACATAGAAATATTCTTGTTATGACTTACATTAGATTGCAAATACTTCTTGTTCTGATAACTATGGTCAGGTCCTCTGCTTTCAAAGTGCAACCCTGACTTGGGAACCTTCTGTTCCCTATTACCGTCGAATAGCATTTTCCATTTATCTATAATGCAGTAGCCTACCCTTTACTTAACTCATATACGTACACAATAAGGTCAATCGACGAATTCTTAGTTCATTACTCTTGACGTAACGATGATTCAAATTACCATTTACTGTATATAGCCTCAATCGACAAAATTTTTACCTATAAAAAAAGGGGGGGGGGAATGAAGGAGATTTAGTTATTAGCCAAAAGTAGAAATGTAAAAAAATAATGAGATCTGCGTCTAAAAAAAAGTAGACTTGGCAACATAGCGATATTTATATTGATAATCGTTTGGTTACATGGATATATTTACTGGAATATATATAATTTGCAATATATATTGAAATATCCGTATTTAAATTATTTCCTCCATCCCTAATTGACCTTAAGCGTCACTTAAGTGTACTGACATAGAGATATTCTTGTTATGACTTACATTAGATTGCAAATACTTCTTGCTTCTGATAACTATGGTCAGGTCCTCTGCTTTCAAAGTGCAACCCTGACTTGGGAACCTTCTGTTCCCTATTACCCCTTCAATAGCATTTTCCATTTATCTATTAACTGCAGTAGCCTACCCTTTACTGAACTCATATACATACACAATAACGTGAATCGACGAATTCTTACTTCATTACTCTTGACGTAACAATGATTCAAATTACCATTTATATAGCTTCAATCGACAAAATTTTTACTTGTAAAAAATGGAGGGGGAATGAAGGAGATTTAGTATATTTGTATATTAGTTATTAGCCAAAAGTATAAATGTAAAAAAAAATAATGAGATCTGCTTCTAAAAAAAAGTAGACTTGGCAACACAGCGATATTTATATTGATAATCGTTTGGTTACATGGATATATTTTTTGGAATATATATAATTTGCAGTATATTGAAATATCAGTATTTAAATTATATCGTCCATCCCTAATTGACCTTAAGCTTCACTTAAGTGTACTGACATAGAGATATTCTTGTTATGACTTACATTAAATTGCAAATACTTCTTGCTTCTGATAA
>JAJSOF020000033.1:9968927-10098927 GCA_025594305.2 Periplaneta americana
CTGTCTGTCTGTCTACAAAAAAAAAAAAAAAAGCCTTACGTATTTTAACTGGTTCTGCTTATGATGCGCACTGTAAGCCATTATTCATAAATGTGGCTATTCTGGCTGTTATTAATCTTTACATCTTCACCTCTTTGCTGAAGGTAAAGAAAAATTTAGCAAATTATTATCACAGATCTGATCATCATAATTATAATACAAGACACAATTTTCACTTGACTGAATCTAATGTTAGGCTGGAAACAACTAAAAAACAATTTATGTCCATGGCAGTATCTATGTTTAATAGATTACATAAGTCTGCACAGACTGTTTACTATAACACATTTAAGAATGTTTTAAAACGCTGGATGATTAATAATCCCTTTTATAGTATTAATGAATACTTTGAGTCCTCTGTTAATAACTTATTTTTCTAATATCATCTTATTCACTCTGTTTTGTTTTATTACGACTATGTCCATAGTATTTGTAAAATACTCACGACTTTAATAAAATCTAATCTAATCTGATCTGATCTAATCCAATCTAATCTAACCTATTTGATGCACTGACATCTTTCTGTTGCATAACAATATAGAGGATTTCTATTTGTATTCATTTATTACATAACAATGATTAAACTTTAAAACTGAAATACTGCAGCTGTTAGTGGAACTGCTTCCTTCCACCCATGTAACAAAAACGATAGAGCCGACAACTTGTCATGATTAACTGTAATATTTGCATCTGTTCAGCCTACTCCTACATCAAGAACAGCAGTTATTTTCGGTAGACAATGGTAAATCACGCATGAGACTCACTTTTCGCTGAGAGGTAGACGATCATCTCGTCCTGCCCGAAGTCGTTGGATGCTGAGCAGCGGTAGGGTCCAGCATCCCCACGTGTTGAGGACTCAAGGTGCGGTGTCTGTCTCTCCATGATTGCGTCTAGCTGTGGTTGAGGAATCGGTGAGACGCCGATCATGCCATGTGCAGTGGTAAGTACCCTGTGCCTCGCAGACCAACACCAGTCCTTCTCCCGCCACGCCGCTCTGGTTCACAGCTCTGGATTTGAAGTGTGCTGTCACTGTTGTGGAAACAGAACATTTAAAATGTGTAGACGGTGATACTACTTTTCAATACAAGCACGAGACTTTACAATTTATTACCTTTTCACGTCAGCTAGGGCGAAGTCACACATCAGCATAAAACAGGGTTAAATAAAATAATAATAATAATAATAATAATAATAATAATAACATAAAAATATTTTTACTTTTTCACATTTAAAAAATGGTGGCAGTTCACTGCCCAGTGATGAAGCCTCTCCCTCATAACTCAAAAACTATCCAACATTCTGTGATGAAATTTTTTGTGTGTATTTATGCATGTCATATCTACAATATGATGCAAGATCACTTCTCTACCTTTGATAGACTGTCTGATAAAAAATTAATTCATTTAAAAAATGGTCAAATATCAGTATTTTCTTCTAACACAAAAAAAAACATTATTTATTAAGGAATGTAGTTGAAAGAGCATGATATTGTAAAAATGAGTTTCAGCTACAAAATAAAAGAGAGAACATGAAAAAGTTAACAAGTTTATGAGTTACGAGGGAAAAGCTTCATCACAGCACAGTGAACTGCCAACGTTTTTTTATTTTGAAAAAATATACATATTAAAATTTTTTTTCGTAAAAATATTTTTTTCATATAGCAGAAGGACAGTGTTTTACACATACCAATTTTCATTATTGTACAAGATACAGTAATGGAGGAAAAAAATGTTGAATATTTCCAAAATATTTACTGCTATAAGCTGTCCCTAACCCCTTAATGTCGTCTATCATCTGATAACTTCTTCTACCCCGAACTCTTCTCTCGTTCATCATTCCTTCCAGTGCATCCTTCAGAAGGCAGTTTCTTCTCAGCCAATGATCCAACCAATTCCTTTCCCTCTTCCTGATCAGTTTCAGCATTATTCTTTCTTCACCCACTCTTTCCAACACAGCTTCATTTCTTATTCTGTCTTTCCACTTCACACGTTCCATTCTTCTCCATATCCACATTTCAAATGCTTTTATTCGCTTCTCTTCACTTCGTCGTAATGTCCATGTTTCTGCTCATACAATGCCACACTCCATACAAAGCACTTCACTAGTCTCTTCCTTAGTTCTTTTTCCAGAGGTCCGCAGAAGATGCTCCTTTACCTTTTTACACAGTGGCCTTAAATTCGCCTGAACTTAACTTAAATTTAAAAGAAATCTTGCTGAAAATTTACATTGACAGTTCAGTGAAAATAAAATTCGAAAACATGTCAATCTGTGACTTTTGGATTTCTTCACAGTGATGCTGCCATTTCACACCTACCATTCCCGTCAACGTATTTGTGTGGACAGAGTTTCTCCGCACTAATTTCAATCAAAAGAAACAGGAATCGCTTCAATTCAAATCCAGTTCTGATCCTTGCGCTCATGAATAGACCACGGAATTTTATGCAGTAAAAACTATTGAAATGTGCGCTAAAATTGAAATATATGTATTCCATATTCTATCATATTTTGTAAATTCAATAAATCAAGTGTAGTTTTCTTTGAGATTAATTTTAATAGTCTTCAAAGTTACATTTCCTGAAATCAACAAACTAAGTACATTTCCTTCCCATCCTGAAGAGTACCTCGAATTTTGGGTTAAATGCCTATTTTTTCTGTAGGGATAAACTCAAACTAGTTAAGTATCTTCACTTTTTATATAAAATATGAAAGTTTGAAGGCGGTTTTATGATGTCTAAAAATGTCTATTTTGCCCACTGCAACCTATTTTTAAGGTTTGACAGTCTAAAATTGCTTATTTCTATTAGTTATATATTTTTCAATTTTCGGTAGCAGTGAAAGAGAAAGTTTTTGAATGTCATGGGGTAGATATGGTTCAAATATCCTATAATAGTTTGGTTATAGGAATAAACAAAATTCCTGGAAGGTGCCTGGTTTTGTTGAGCAGACAGTAGGAATGTGATGAATCTGCAGGATGTAGTTCTCACTAAAGAAATCAGCATGGCAAATATTGCTATATTTAAATATGCATCAGTTGCTTCGGTATCATTGGGAATAAATTGTTTCGCTTATAAAATGATTCTGCCTAAGAAAAAGTAAAGTTTCACAATATAAAATTAGAGAAAAACGTTAGGTATTGCAATGTCAATTACGAATAATGTGGTAATTATAAATTAATTGTTAAATCAATAAATAAATTTATTTATTTGAAATATGAGCACTTATGTATTAGCAGTCTTATAGCAATGAGGCCGATGAATTCATTAAAAACTAGGTATTGATAATTTAAGACTTAACATAAATGAAGTTTCTAACAGCAATATTTTTTTTTTACGGTTTTTGTCACTGTATACCGTAATGTTTAATAGGCGTACTCACTAATTGATTGCATTTTTATAGTTACTGTAGTTTGTGTGGATACAAATTACATTTTAGTTGCATAAAATAGTATTTCTGAAAGCAGTTTCAGCCTACTACCAAATGAATAACACTATCATAGGAAAGTCAGAGATCAGCAACAAAACAAAAATGCAGATTTACAACTTGATAATGGCTCCGATTACGTTGTATGGTATGCAGACCCTTGCATTACAAGACAAACACATGAGTAAAATTACTGCTACGGAAATGAAATTTGTAAGGAGAGTAGTAGGAAAAACTAGAAGAGATAGAATCAGAAATGAAAGAATGGGAGAAGAGGCTGGACAGAGGAAAGCTATGAGCATGGTAGTGGAGGAACGCCAATTGAAGTGGTATGGCCATGTTAAAAGAATGGCAAAGGAAAGGGAAGCAAAACAGGTTTTTGAAATGCGAGTAGAAGGAAGATATGGAAGAGGAAGACCACGTATAACATGGGAGGATAGAATTAAGAGAATTGAACACAAACGTGGGAAGAAAGTGGGAGAAATGAAGAGACTGAGTAGTAATAGACAGGAGTGGCAGAGATGGATAGACCGAGGTTACCCCGACGCTTGACGGCATAAGGGATGGAAGAAGAAGAAGAGGAAGAAGAAATAGTATTTCTAGCTGCTTGCAATTGTATTTTAGGCGCCTAAATAATATGCCTATTTTGATAAATTCAGTGCCTTTTTAGATGCCTAAAAGTTAGTTTAGTGACTAAAAATCCGAGGTCTAGTAATGTGACAAATATGAGTAAAACTAGCAAAATAAGTAAAACAAATAATAGCTAAATTAGTGTGATGAGTGAAATTAACCAAACAAGTGACATTTTAAGATGTGAAACAAAGTAAAGTCAATCGTTCTCATTATTAGTCATTATAAGGATCGTGTCAGAAATCCTCCTGATAAGTTTGAGTATGGTCATTGGTGGGGTTCGAACGCAGTAGCCAACCGTTCTACAACCCATACGACAAACAGTAAGTTAAACTAAAACTTAACTCAACTTGTGCACAACACAAATGGTTTTTTCAGAAATGGGGTCATAACATAGGCCTAACTGCTGTTCCCTACACACGGTCACGAAAAAAACGGTGTCACAAGTGCGACACAACAAAAATGGTTCTCACAAAAGGCATTCGAAGTGATCTTTCCAACGTACTCCCGTTAAGATTTGATGCTATTATACAGAGTGATTTATATAGAACTGACACATTTCTTTCTTTAATTATTTCGTTGGAAATTCATTCAATGACCCAATTTTAGCACCAAATTAACCAGAATGTATTGGAGTTTCGATTCCTTGTCACTAGATGCGCAGATGTTTATGTTTTATTCCTATTGTTGGCACCACTGACCCAATTTTAGCACCAAATTAAGCAGAATGTTCTGGAGTTTCGATTCCTTATCATTAGATGCGCAGATGTTTATGTTTTATTCCTACTGCTGGCAGCACTAGATGCGCAGATGTTTATGTTTTATTCCTATTGCTGGCAGCACTAGATGCGCAGATGTTCATGTTTTATTCCTATTGTTGGCTGCTGTTTTCGACATTTTGTGTCAACGTGAAAATGCAGTACACATTAAATCAACGACTCTTCCTTGTGAAGCAATACTGGATTATGAATTCAATTACAGCTACTCAAAGGGCATACCAGAGAGAATTTGGTGTTCGCAATCCTCCCAAAAGAAACACAATACTGGGACTGGTAAACAAATTGGAAACAACTGGATCTCTGGTGAGTGAAAAGGGCAAGCGTCGTTTATCTAGGCTTCCCACGGTTGTTGTTGACGTAAGACCACGACTGGAGTAGTCACCCAAAAAATCATTAAGACGTTTGTCGCAGGAGACAGGGTACACCTACTCAATGTGTCAGAGAGCTGCGAAAAGTGCAGGCCTAAAGCCAAGTTTCTTTGACGACCGAATAATTTCCAGGAACCTGTGGCGACCGAGATCTCCGGATTTGACAACGCCGGACTTCTTTCTATGGGGTTACTTAAAAGACAGGGTTTACGCCACACGTCCCCAGGCATTGGACGATCTGAAGCACAACATCACACAGGAGATTCAAGCTATTGACAACAGAGTCCTCCAACGAGTGGCCAGTAACATGGAATGACGTGTTGAGTTGTGCCTTATGCAGGATGGAGGACATTTTCAACATTTGCTATAGAGGTAAATAATCTCCCAAAATTCCTCTACATTTTAAGTATAATAAGTTGTCGCTAGCACAATTCGTTTTGAAACAATTAATGAAAGAAATGTGTCAGCTCTATATAAATCACTCTGTATATTCTCACAGACACGCCCGTTTAATCTTCCAGTTAACCCTTAACTTGGCAAAACTTCATTTCTCATACTAGTTTATTAAACCGTGTCGGACTGTGAAGAAAACAACTATCGCAATGTGCATATTTTATATTATGCCATACAATATTATAGTACTGTGAAATTTTAATTTTCCTACCAATTTTTTTCTATTATACTATTAAAACTATAGCATACAGCCTATTAATCTGTTGTATGCTATAGGATACTTTGTGAATTTAAGGGTTAATGAATTAGGCGAGATTTTCTCTAGGTGTTCCTAAATTCAATTTAGGATTTTTAGCGTTATTTTCCCCCATACATTCCTGTAAATATTTATTTTGTAGAATTTGTACATTATGCACCTGTTGATCTTACATTATTTCCGATACTCGTCTTTCTTTCAGAATAGGCCTACTTTCTGTTCAATAATCTTGTGTTGTGATAATTGTGTATAAAGTATTTTCCAGTGTCTAATTAATATGATTTTGTGAAGAGTATGATTAATTTTGGCGTAATAAATTGTAAAATAAATCATTTCAGAGCAAATGATTATTCGTATACTGTTCAAATGTTAACTGATTTCGTTTAAACTTAAAGTAATGCATTAATAAAAGTTCTGCTAATATTTTAATAAAAATAAAAAAAGACTTTTTACACTAGGTCGAGAAGTCGTATTTCAATAATATAAATGCAGACGTTTACTTCTAACATTTTTATAGTGAAAACGAGACTAAAGTTCATATTTAACTAATATTACATCACAGATGAACTATATAAAGTGTGTAGCAGATACAATTTCGAATAGTGCGCATATTACAAGTCTCGTTTCAATTTTGTTGAATACATAACATTTAGAATGTAATGTTAATGTTTTATTTAACGACGCTCGCAACTGCAGAGGTTATATCAGCGTCGCCGGATGTGCCGGAATTTTGTCCCGCAGGAGTTCTTTTACATGCCAGTAAATCTACTGACATGAGCCTGTCGCATTTAAGCACACTTAAATGCCATCGACCTGGCCCGGGATCGAACCCGCAACCTTGGGCATATAAGGCCAGCGCTATACCAACTCGCCAACCAGGTCGACTTAGAATGTAAGATATTCAACTAAACATAGTATTTGATCGTCATTACTATTTAGTTGAGCTCGTATGGAAACCTCCAAACGTAGCGACTCGACAGACGTTACCGCTGGCGCTGAACAGCTGGTCAGATTCAAGTTGCTGTCAGAGTTGCCTACGTACACGGCGTACTCTACTAATAGAGTACGACGTGCTACATAGCGTAAAGATCGTACATTTTTCTCGTGTGCAAATGAGTAACCTGAAATGCACTCTTTAAGTACTGTTCATATTTCCAGTTGCACAGAATGGAAATTTGACCTTAATGTGTTGCAAATTATTTACGTTATCAGGTTACATATCCAGTTAATCAAAACAATTTTCGGAATATGTATTATAGGAGACGGTTGCGTAATTTGTACCGTTGCCTAAATTGTACCACCGTCTTGAAAATTAGTTCCTTGATAAGTGTTGTCTTCTACGTCAAACATTGTGAACTACATCTACAAATATACCATTTTATGAGAGACGAAGCCTGTGGGTTGTGTTGTGCAGACGTGAAGTGAAAAAACTTGTTTCAGGTAGTTTCAATCTAGTTTTGCGCTACCTGGCTGCAACAATTACTTCCGAAAGGTAAGTGGAAGTCCACAATGTTATATATTATTTAAAACTACATTTATATATTGTAATTGTCATTAAGTTACAGATTTCTGTTAGAAACCGTTAAGCAGCAAGAATTTAACAAAGAAAACATGGCGAGGTTGCATATTTTGTACCGGCTTCAGTTTCCTATAATGTACCGGTACCATATAGGGAACTTTCATTATATATGTTCGAAATTATAGTGACGTATGAAGAAAAACATACATAATTTAAATCAGCAATTATAATTTATTAACTTCTAATCATTTCAATATGAATATAATACTGTAATTTTTATTTTTAGGAAATAAAACACATTCAGTTCTGAATTTAAATAGCCATGTCAGGCGTTCATTACAAATAATAAAAATTACTGTGAAAAAATAGCATAAACACAATAAATTATGCATTTAGAATTTAATCGAATAATTTTCACATTTCATATTCTGGCGTTTTTTAAGTTTCTTCCTTTGTAACAAATTATAATTGTATTTTACATTAATTCCAGAATGGCAAAAATCTTGCTGTTGCTGCATATATGAATGGCGATCATGGAATAAATGAATGTGCCCGAATGTACAATGTGCCTAAGCCTACAGTACTAGAACATGCGAAAAACAAAAACGTAATTGCTAATGGAGATGTGAAATCGTTTGGAAGAACCACAGTATTTTCGGCAGAAATTGAAAATGAACTTGAAAATCACATTCTAAAGTTTGAATAAATGATGTTTGGATTAATTCCAACAGATGTTAGGAAACTTGCTTTTGATATAGCTCAGAGAAATGGACTGTCACTTAATTCCAATCGTGAAAAGGACCAAGCATTGAAGAAATGGTATTATGCACAGCCTATCTGAAGAGGCATCCCAAATTGTATAGGCAGACAGAGGAAACATCCATGGCTCGAGCGAAAGGGTTCAACAAGGAACGTGTCTATGAATTCTTCGATCTTCTGGAAAACATTAGTGAAAGATACAAATTGGAATCCACGAGAATGTTCAATGTGGACGAAAGTGGCTTCTCCACAGTACAGAAGAAGACACAGAAAATCGTAGCAAGGAAAGGCAATAAAGAAGTGGGTGTGATATCGAGCGGAGAAAAAGGAGTGAATACAACGATGTGCCAGTGCATCTGGTCAATATGTTCCTCCCATGATTATGATCTGTCTGTTGCTGCTCACCGTTCATTATATTACAGTTTCAGAAACTGGCTACATCAGCTCTGAATTGTTCGTCAAATGGATGCAACATTTCATTTCCTCCGTCCATCTTACCAAAGAAAGCCCAGTATTGCTGTTGCTTCATGGACACACCAACCACAGCAAGAACGTTGATGCCCTGATGTATGTGGTACAATTTAGGAAACCAGTTGCCTAATTTGTACTCATTGCAGATATTTAGAGAACTGAACGTAATGACTTTATGTTAACTTGAAGTAAACTTTTCTTTTTAGGAAAATCCTCCCAACATACCAGGAATTAAGATGTCGCTATTGAAATGATTCAAAATTTGTCAGTTAAAATTAGAAAAATAAAATGTGTAAAATGGTACAAATAAGGCAACTCTCCCCTATGACTTTCTCGTGTTAAATTCTATCGTACCTGGTTAACATGTTTCGCCTGTTATGGGTCTTCTTCAAAACTGGATGTTGCTGGTCTTGGCGCCTTTTGTTTGTGTTTCCTGTGGGAGTGTGTTTGTGTAGTGTAATGTGGAGTCAAAGTGTGTGTGTGTTTTGAAATTGAGTTGTGTGTTGAGAATTTCATTTGGATGTGTTTTTGTGTGTCTGTATATTTCGTATTGTTGTAGTGTGTTTAGTTTCTGGCTTTCTGGTTGGATGTGTAGAATTTCCATGTCTTTGTTAATGTCTCTGTAGGTGTGGTTAGCATTTGTGACGTGTTCTGCATATGTGGATGTGTTTTTATGGCTGTGATGTGTTCTTTGTAACGTGTTTGAAATGATCTGCCTGTCTGTCCTATGTAGAAGTTGTTGCAAGTGTTACATTTGAGTTTGTATACACCTGTGTGATTGTATTTCTTTGTTTGTGTGTTGAGATGTTTTTGTAGAGTATTATTTGTTCTGTATGCGATGTTGTAATTTAATTTCTTGAATGAGGTTGCAATCTTGTGTGTTTTTGTTTTCGTATGTTAGTGTGATGTATTTTTTGTGTTCATGTGTTTGTATTGTATTCTTATGTTTTTTGTGATTATGTTTTGTCTTACGTATTATGTTGTATCCGTTTTCTTGTGCTATGTACTGTATTTAATTGTGTTTAGCTCTTCTTTGTAATCATGTTGGTTCATTGGTATGTTGAGTAGTGTATCATTGTTCGGAATGCAGCTTGTTTGTGTTCTGTTGATTTTCCTTACATGTTGAAATAAAAAATTACTGGACCATATATGATGTAAATATCAACTCTATTCCAAGCACCGATAAAATAAAAAAACATATTTCTGATGCAGTTTTTTAAACAACATTATATCCCAAGTGCACTAAATTAAAATGCACACTGACACCAATTAATATAAAGATATTACGTAAGTCAGTTAAGAAGGATTATGGAATAAATCCCCAGAGTAATTATTATTCATAATTTAATTGGAAAAAGGAAGTGAACATTTCATATGGTCTCGTAGGACACCATATAAAATATCGCTTGTAGCCTAGCCTATTGTTATTCCATATAGGCCAGCTTCTGTCTGATGCTTTTTCAATTCACTGCAGGCCAAAACAAGGAGATGCACTATCATCTTTACTTTTCAACTTTGCTCTAAAAGATGTCATTAGGAAAGTTCAGGATAACAGAGAGGGTTTGAAATTGAACTGGTTATATCAGCTTCTTGTCTATGCAGATGACGTGAATATGTTAGGAGAAAATCCACAAACGATTAGGGAAAACACGGAAATTTTACTTGAAGCAAGTAAAGCGATAGGTTTGGAAGTAAATCCCGAAAAGACTAAGTATATGATTATGTCTCGCGACGAGAACATTGGAAATTTATTGTTTGAAAAGATTGAAAAATTAAAATATTTGGAGCAACAATAACAAATATAAATGACATTCGGGAGGAAATTAAACGCAGAGAAAATTTGGGAAATGCGTGTTATTATCCGGTTAAGAGGATTTTGTCATCCAGCCTGCTCTCAAAAAAACTGAAAGATAGAATTTATGAAACAGTTATATTACCGGTTGTTCTGTATGGTTGTCAAACTTGGACTCTTTTGAGAGAGGGACAGAGGCTATGGGCGTTTGAGAACATGGTTGCTTAGAAAAATATTTCGGACTAAGAGGGATGAAGTTGCAGGAGAATAGAGAAATTTACACAACGTAGAATTGCACGCATTGTATACTTCACCTGACATAATTAGGAATATTAAATCCAGATGTGTGAGATGGGCAGGGCATGTAGCACGAATCCAGAAATGCTTATAGTGTTAGTTGGGAGGCCGGAGGGAAAAAGACCTTTGGGGAAGGCGAGACGTAGATGGCAGGAAAATATTAAAATCGACTTAAGCGAAGTGGGATAAAATGGTAGGGACTGGATTAATCTTACTCAGGATAGGGACTGATGGCGGGCTTATGTGAAGGTGGCAATGAACCTCCGGGTTCCTTAAAAGCAATTTATAAGTAAGCAAGTAAGCCTATTGTTATTAAACCTCGGATTTTAAGCTAAATACCTATTTTTTCCCTCTATATGGATAAACTGAAAACTAGTTAAACATCTTCACGTTTTATATAAAATATGTACCTTTGGAAGGGGGTTTACTGTGCCGCAAATGTCTATTTTGCCCATTATGACCCATTTTAAGGTTTTAGACAGCAAAAATGCATATTTCTATTTTGTGAATTATGTGTGTTTAATGTTTTCGTGTAGTAGTGAAAAGGAAAGTTTTGAATAATGTGCGGTGAGTTTTTTTTTTAAATACGTAGTTCGGTTGTTGAATGAAGAAATTCTTTAAAAAAGACTCCTTTTACTGAGCATTTGAGCTGGCTGTACGAATTGATGAATGGGGAGGATGTATCATAGCAAATGTTGCTGGATTTAAATATGCAACCATTACTTCAGTGCCATTGCAAATATCTTCTTCCGCTTATAAAATAGTTCTAAGGTGACTATGTTTCACAACAGACAATTTAGACAGTCACTGTTATGTATTGCAATGCCAGTTATGAATAATATGTTACAACTGATACAGCTATGGATTCTTATCAGACACCACCAGACGTTGACGTCAACTTGAGCATATATAATGTTTTCAATAAATGAATTAATTCATTCATTCCACAACAAAGTAAGTAAGATGGACGCGTATGGTCGTGTTTAATTCTAATTGGCTGTTAATGCCTGAATGTTAACATTACTATTTCACTTATGACGTTATTGATGTTAAACATATTTCGATTTGCTAATTTGAATTCCGTCTTAATTATGATGACACTAAGGGTTTTCTTAAGGCATAAACTTCTCAAGAATATTTTGCCGCCTGAAGGTGAGTTGCGTTTGTTGAGAATACATAAAAGAAAAAAAAAACTGTTTCAAGTTCACCGTCATTATTGCATGATTAAGACCAGTATTAAGCTTTCCCTTCCTTCGTCAACTAAAACCAGAGACGGATTGAAGAAGATAGGCCTATTTCTAAAAAGTTGGCGGACACAGGAACGAAAGTAACATCTATTTTATGTAAGTAATCTATCATATTTGCAAATTCAATAAATCAAGTACACTTTGGTTTCTAATTAACTTAAAATAAATAGCTAGTCATCAATCTTAAATTATCTGAAATTAAGAAGTTTTCCTATGCATCCTTAATAGCACTACTAATAAGTAAGACAAGTAAGAGTAAAACTAGCAAAATAAGCAAACTAGCAGCTATGTTAGTATGCTGAGTGGAATAAGCTAAACAAGTAAAATATTAAGATAAAAGAAACAAAGTGAAGTTAGTCGTTTTCATTATACATCGTTACGACAGTGACAGAAATCGTTATAAGTTAGAGTATGGTCACTGGTGGGAGTCGAACGCAGTAGCCAACCGTTCTACGGCCCATCCGATATATATTTTTATTTTAGTAGGTTATTTTACGACGCTTTATCAATATCTTTGGTTATTTAGCGTCTGAATGAGATGAAGGTGATAATGCCGGTGAAATGAGTCCGGGGTCCAGCACCGAAAGTTACCCAGCATTTGCTCATATTGAGTTGAGGAAAAAACCTCAACGAGGTAACTTGCCCCGACCGGGAATCGAACCCGGGCCACCTGGTTTCGCGGCCAGACGCGCTAGCCGTTACTCCACAGGTGTGGACCATCCAATATAAGTGAAAGTAAAACTTAACTGAACTTTGCACAACAAAATAGTTTTCCGAAATGGGATCATAACATAACTGGAACCGACCACGACATAAATGTTGTTAGAAGCGCGAAACAACAAAAATGGCACCTGTACTCAAAAAAGGGACCCGAAGCGATCTCTCCAAGGTACTTCCGTTAAGATTTGATGCTATCTTCGCAAAAATTCCCGTTTAACCTTCTCGATAATGAATTAAATCAGACTTCCTCTAGCTGTTCATAAATTCAATTCGGGATTTTAGCGTCATTTTTCCCCATGTTCACATTTGCAGCATTTACTAGTGCGTATGCATATAAATATGAATTTTGTATAATTTCTATATTATGCACTTGTTGGTTTTACTTTATTTCCGATACTACTTGTCGTTCTTTGAGGAGACTTTCTGTTCAATAATTTCATGTTGTAATTGTGTATAAAATGTGTTTCAGTGCCCAACTAATATTGCATTGTGAAGAGTGTTATTCATTATTTTTGTAGTAAACTGTACGGGAAAGTAATTATTCCTATACATATAGGCCCAGATAAGACATTTCGTGTACAGCATCTAATTTTAAAAAATCTGCTAATATTTTCAAAAGAATTAATAGTGAACCTCACTATTTATACCAGGACGAGAAATTGTATTTCAATAACGTAAATGCAGACGTATACTTCAAACATTTTAATATCGAAAACGAGACTAAAGTTCATATGTATTTAACTAACACAGATTTTAAAGTATTAACTATTGAAGAAATTTATAAATATAGATTACTAACTTACTACCACAGAAATCAAATAAAACATAAATCTAATGGACATGAATATCGTACTCGAAGACAGAAGTCTACTTTCCCATTAACTGAGCCTAAACGTCATAAACAAATGTATTTTTTTACATTTTATTTCTGTCAACTATATTCATGTTTTTAATTGAATATCACTGGCTTCTGCCTGATTGTCAATTTATATTAAATGTGTTTTTTCTCTCTTTTTTTCTTTCTTCTTTTTCTTCTGCTCTTGTGTGTTATTTATTGGTTTTAATTAAGTTACTTACTGTATTTAGTAGACTGTCCTTGTAAGTTTTATGTTATTATTATTGGCTAAGACCACACCGTAGACGAGCCTGGCTCTTACGGTAGTGGCTAGAAACATTTTTGTTTTCTAATTTTAATTTGTACTCACTAGGTAGTTAAATAAATTAAATTAAACATTACATCAGAGATTTACTATATTCCGGTACCTAAAGTGTGTAGCAGCTTTTATTTCGAATACTGCGCATATTAGACGCCTCATTTCATTTTTGTTGAGTACACGAAATTTAGGAAGTAAAGAAATTCCATAATTCCATCAAGTATTGTCTTTGGTTGTCAATATTTAATTCAGCTCCTATGAAAACTGCGTGACGTAGCGACCCGATAGATTTATCGTTGAACAGCTGGTCAGATTCAAGTTACGCCCGCTGTCAGAGTTGCTTACCTAGCATAAAGATCGTACTGTTCGTTCACTGACGTTTTAGCCAGTGGAAAGAGGTGGGAGCCAGTGAAGCGTATCGGCACAAGGCACTTAAAAAGCCAAACGCTGTTACAACACGATATTTGAAGAACAGCCTATTTAGGACAGTATTCTATTCTTTACTTGCTCGGTAAAATTAATAGCCTAATAATAATAATAATAATAATAATAATAATAAATTTATTTATTCTAGTGGTGTTAAGGTCATCAGGCCTTCTCTTCTACGCCGCCTGAAATATGTACACATACAGCGAAAAAAAAAAACAAACGTTCAAACAAAACAACGTTTACAACGACAGTAACACAATACAAAAAAAATATAACGCAGAAACATTAAAAATTTTAAATCTGTATACTATTAAACAAAGCTTAAGATCTATATTAATATTATTAATCTAAATAACTAAATGAGAAATACAATAATAAGTAATTATACAAAGGTTGTAATCAACACATCTAGTAATTTATTAACAATAAATTTCGTTAGACAAAAAGTGAGTTCCTAACTTCATTTTGAATTTCGGTACCGTCCGGCAGTCCCTAATGTCACTGGGTAGAAAATTCCAAAGACGAAGTAATTATACTGTATAGGAGGATGAATATAATGACGTTCTGTGATGAAGGATAAAAAGAAATGCTTGATTCTGATTCCATGCTGTTATGAGAAACTGAAAACGTGTTGCTACGTGTTTAAGTAGGAGTAGAGGTATGCAAGAGTTTAAATAGAATTATTATCATCAGTGTATCCAGAAAATTCTTCGTTCCTTCAGGCGAACCCATGATAGAAGCTTGATATTAATAATACAATTCAAATAGAAACTAACCACATAAAAACCAATAAGCGTAAAACGAGGCGTTGCTCAATTGTCTACAATAATAATAATAATAATAATAATAATAATAATAATAATAATAATAATAATAATAACTTTCAATTTGACACTGAATTGCATTATAGAAAATTTAACAGATCATGAAATTAGGAAACAATATGGTTTTACACTTTCCAACGATCTTGAAAGCCTAACTGCTTTCGCATTTGCTGATGATTTGGCTCTCGTTGGAAAAAATTAAAAGTCAGCAAGAGCTCTCACTGATTTGGCTGAAAGTAAATTAGATGAACTACAGTACACAAGTACATTCTCCGTCTCTGTCTCTCAGGGGCAGTAGTTTTAAAACTGTGGAGCGCGACCCTTTAACCGAAATTGGTTTGATAGGGAGATGCAGAAGGCTTCTTAATAATAATAATAATAATAATAATAATAATAATAATAATAATAATAATAATAATAGTAATAAATATAAATATTATGATCAGATTACAGCGAATAAAATTAAAAGTCCTAAAATATAGAAAAATTTGTTGAGTCAGACGTAAATAATCATGCTCGCTGAGTTTATATAAGTTTTGTAATAGTTTCACTTTTATTGGGGTTAATAAAGTTGTCGAATAACACAAAGGCGCAGTGTGATAAAATGAATTTAATGCTAGGCTTAATTTGAAATACTAATTTTCTGTACAAATGAATTCACATGGCTGTAAATAGCATTATGTCCATGTTGTCAAAGCAGATTCTTGCAACAATAACGGCTATTATATGCCTGCACATTTAATACATAACGCCTTTATAAAACACCCCGTTTGATGCGCTCAAGTCCGGCATAATACGCTGTTTTTTGTGGAATATTTTCGATGTAATTTTCAGCAATGTACTGTAACAGCAATGAAACATTTTGGCCATTTTTTCCGGTCAGTTTGTTGTCTTTTAATGCATTGAAGTACCTGTGAGCGTGATTACAATGAGTGTTATACGAAAAGCGCCTTGGAAATCTTACCAAAGCACGATGAAAACTATACTCTTAATCAGAAACAACTGTCTGTTTCATTATAAATCCCATCATCGACATTAAGGACGATAATAAAAAATCGCGACTCAATCACTGCAGCTGCGACGTCAGGAGGATGTAAGTGCAGGAAAGCGAAGTGTGCTAAACATGAGGTCTTGGAGAACACGCACACGGCAAAAAACTATAAATGAGTATTAAGTATAGAACATATTGAAAATATATCTTTGACGTACAGTACATTAATTACATTATAGAGTAATACGGTATTACCTTTCATGAATCATGTATTTCAATAAAGAAAAGTGCTAATATATATATAGTGTATATAATTAAAAATTAGTATACTCGCCTAATATGCGGTCCCGTTAATACGCGGTTTACAAACGGTCCCTTGAACAGCGACTTGTCGGGGTTTTACTGTATTAACCCATAAAATTGGAACCACTGGGGGTAGAAATGTGATTTTTCTTTCTATGTGTTCAGAAAACATTAAACATTCATCATATATACATTCAGGGTCCCTACAATATACCAATTTTCCGAGCGCACTTGTTATTTGATCTTGAGACTCTAATCGGCGAGTCTGTGTGCCCGATGTTGCAACGCAGCACTGCCGCTATTCGCTATCGCCGACACACCTGGGGAGGTTTGAGCGCGACTTGTAGGTCTCATTTCACTTCATGGATGAACTATACATAGTACTGATGATAAATCTGAAACAATTACTGTAGATATCTGGAAGTTGATTTTCGCGACAAAATTTAACACGTGATCTTAACAAACTCCATTACTGAAGCCTGATAACAAATTTAAGGTTGTGAATGACTATGGGCTCATGTATCCTTTGCAATGCGCTCCACTTGATCAGCTTCCTAATAGTTTCTTTAAAAATCTAGGTAAAGTAATTACAAGTGCTGTCAAAGAAGTTATAGCCTATCTTTTCCTGATGATACACCTAACGACATGCTATATTTATATTCCACTTTCATCTGTTTTGTTTTCTTTTATTTTCATTTTATTTTATTTCTATTCTATTTCAATTTATTTATTTTTATTTTACAATATTATATTTTTTATTCATTTTCGTTTCAATTTATTCACTTATATTTATTTCATTTATTTTTATTTTTACCTTTTCTCAATTTTAGTATTAATTTTATTTTAATTTTATACGATTTCTATTCCATTTTATTTTCACTTATTTCATTTTACCTTTTTCTTTTATTTCATTTTCACTTTTTTAAATTTTATTTTTAAATTTTTATTTTATTTTAATTGTAATTTATTATTATTTTATAATATTTCCTTAATCATTTTTATTTCTTTCCGTTATCATTTATTTTATTAATTTTTTACATTATTTTATTTCATTGGTTCGATTACCATTTTTCCATTATCTCTATTTTATTTCTTTTTTCATATTATTTTTCATTCCGTTTTAGTTTACGTTTACAATATTTTATTGTTATTTCATTTTTAGTTATATTAATTAGGCTATATTATATTTCAATTTCTTGATTTTAATTCATTTTATCTCATTCATTATTTCATATTAGTTTAATTTTATTGTAATTTGGATTATATTCTATTATATTTATTTTATTTTTATTCAATTTATCTTATTTTATATCTATTTTATTGTGTTTTATTCTTATTTTACATCATTTATATTTCATTTTAATTAAATTAATTTATTTCATTTTGTTCTTAATTTATTTTATTTCTATCTGTTTTAATTTACATTTTATTTAATTTCTATTTCATTTTCATTGCATTTCATTTTTATTCTATTTCTAATTTTTTATATACTTTTCGTGTTATTTTTATTGCATTTTTATTTTAGTTTTAATTCTATTCTTATTTCATCTTATTTTATTTCATTTCCTTTTACTTATATTCTTCAGTTTTCACTTATTTTATTTTTTTTAATTAATTTCAATTGAATTATTATTTGCAATTTTATAGTATATTTTAGTTAATTTTCTTTTCTTTTTATTTTAATTAATTTTATTTTATATTAATTTCATTGTATCTTTCTTTTATTTTATATTCTATTTTATACTGCATTTGTTACATGACATTTAAATATATTTTTTGCTTTATTTCATTTTAATTTATTTTATTTCATTTTTATTTTCTTTCATTTTATCTCAATATGAATTTATTTTTATTTTATATTATTTCACACATTATTTTTTATTTTTACGTTATTTCAATTTTTTGTAATTTTATCTCATTTTCATTTCATTTTTAGGCCTACTTCATTTCTTATTTTATATACTACTTATATTTTAACTCTATTTTTATTATTAATTTTTTATTTTCATTTTATGTTATTATTCTATTTTTCATTTATTTCAATTTTTAAATTTTATTTTATTTCAGTTATATTTGTTATTTTACTTTTCATATTATTTATATTTCATTTTATTTTTAATGTTATTTGGACTTATTTTTTCATTTCCATTTTATTTACATCATTTTTCTTGAAGTTTTATTTTTTGTTTATTTTATTTCATATTATTTATCTCAATTTTGCAATTCTACACTAAATGGAAGGCACACGTAACCATCCAATTTCCACTATTCTGTGTTCCAAAATGCCTGACAGGTGATGTAAACACTGCCTACACAGAGAGAGAGAGAGAGAGAGAGAAAGAGAAGATAATTGTCATTGTTTGAATAGCAATTATACTTCTCTCCTACTCTGCTGGTAATATTTACGTTGCCTGTCAGACATTATGCAACGAACATAGTTGATGTCAGTTAACCAATGTGATGCTATGTTTCCTATACAAAATGCTACATAGTTTATCATGAAGAATGACTATAGTTCATTAAGTTTATTGGTAATTTGCTAGGAGACGTCGTTGCATTTAGACCACTTTTACACTAAACCTTACCTTAGTGTATACAACGTACACTAAAACACTAACCTAACCTAACGTAATCTGTCACAGATTAAGGAAACGGTTAGGTTAGGTTAGTTTAGGTTTTTAGTATATCTTGCAAAAAACAAATTTTAGGTTTAGTGTAAAAGTGGTCTATATGTAACGACGTTTCCTAGCAAATTACCAGTTTATTACATAGCGACTGAACATTTGAACTTAAGATATTAAAAGTATTACCTGTTACACTGACATTCTTGAGATTTCTTGCCGAACAGGTGCATGGAAAAAACGCCTAAGTAACCTAGACGTTCTTAGACCACAGCTGCTTCCACATGTTCTGCGTACAAATCAACTTTGAGCGACGAATAGGGTGTGCGATGTCTAGATGATAATTTCTCAATAGAAACCACGGAAAAACTAGGTTTCAAAAAAATTAATTAAATTCTCAGTTTTCGTTCCTGGAATTCGTGTATACACATGTTGTGGAACAGTCTTGAGCAGTGCTGCCAACCAGATTCCTAAAAATCCGCTATGACAGAGTCTAGAAACCGTTAAATGACAATATTGTCAATGTAAAACGAAATTATTTTGTCACTGAAAGTGCTAAAAATACCCGGTAAAACTATATCAACAATATAAATTTCATAAATTTTGTCCGTTAAACTAATAAAGAAAAAAGACAAACTTAGCGGGAAAACTGTTGGATTGGCAACACTGGTCAGACTAACTGAAGCACATGTGTTTACATTCGTACTATGAAGTCCATTAACCTCACTATTAGATACAGATGGTTCAAACTCTGTATTCCGGGAAGGAATAAAATCAATAGACTGTCCTAATAAAGCCACATGCTGGTTAAGAATATTAATTTTGTCTCGAAGTTCACTTGTACTATGATACTTTGGTGGCAAAAAAAATTGAACAATACGAATAGCTATTTTATTAGGATAATTGTTTACTAGACGTACAGCGTTACTACGTTTCATTTTTCATTTACTGTTCTGCCCAAGGACAGGTCTTTCACTGCAAACCCAGCTTTCTCTAATCTTTCCTATTTTCTGCCTTCCTCTTTGTTCCCTTATATGACTCATATATCTTAATGTTGTCTATCATCTAATGTCTTCTGCCCCGAACTCTTCCCCCGTTCACCATTCATTCCAGTGCATCCATCTGTAGGCAGTTTCTTCTCAGCCAGTGACCCAGCCAATTCCTTTTTATCTTCCTGATCAGTTTCAGCATAATTGTTTCTTCACCCACTCTCTTATTCTGTCTGTCCACTTCACATGTTCCATTCTTCTCCATATCCACATTTCAAATGCATCTATTCGCTTCTCTTCGCTTCACCATAATGTCCATGTTTCTGCCCCATATAATGTCACACTCCATACAAAGTACTTCACTAGTCTCTTCCTTACTTCTTTTTTTGAGGTTCACAGAAGGTTTCCTTTTTTCTACTAGAAGCTTCCTTTGCCATTGCTATCCTCCTTTTGACTTCCTGGCAGCAGCTCATGTTACTGCTTATAGTACACCCCAAGTATTTGAAGTTGTCCACTTGCTCTACTGCCTCATTTATAATTCGCAAGTTTATCTTCTATATTTTTCTTCCTATGACCATGCTCTTCGTCTTATTTGCATTTATCTTCATCTTATACTCTTACAGCTGTCATTTAGCTCCAGTAGCATATCCTTTAGTATCATTTCCTCTTCTGCTAACAACGCCATATCTGCTAACATAAATTCACACGAAATTGTTTTTTAATAAATAAAGTTATTTAGATTAGTTACAATTATTATTCTGTTGCTGAGTTTTTCAACACAAATTTGTATGAAATTATATTTTAATAAATAAGTTTAATTGCAATTTAGTTAGTTTTCTTCAATTTAAAAGTTTCAAATTATTTCATGTTTTCATTGTATTACTTAAATTTACTGTTTCTATTATTAGTGTTTTTAAAATGTATTTATATGTTTTTTCAATGTATTCTGACGAAGCCTAAAACTGTATGTCTAATGGCCAAATAAATTGAATTGAAATTATGTAATTTATTCTTCTTCCTCCTACTATTACTCCTCCGGTGGTGTAAAGTCAATTATTGAGTAAAAGCTCAACAAAAAACCACTGTCTAAATTGTACAAGTCCTGGCATGAAGTCCCCAAATTCAGTGCAAGAATCCCTTCTCTATTGCAACCATCCAAAGATTACTATGAAGTCTTAAGTTATTATTCATAGCAAGAAGACCACAAGAAGAATAGGAATGTAGAAAACAAAGTTACAAATTTGAAAAATATTTTTGTAACACTTATGTCCGTAATGCAGCTGTATAAATAATAGTTTAAAGTCAATAAACATTTAAAAGTAAAAAACAAGACTATTGTGAGACATGTATAAGTCTTAAAACTAAGTTAGAAATCTCTATGCAACACTACACTTCCTACAGCAACTGTCTATTAATAACAAACACTATGAAGTCGTCAAATAGTATTCAACAATAGCACACATGAAGGATACGAATGTAACTGAAGAGTGGGATCACCAAAACATGTTCAGTCCGTTCTTATGAAATGACTCTGCTAGTTTTTTTATGCACAGGTCTACGGACTGAGGGAATTTTCAACGGACATGCACAATAACACAAACTTTTAGACAAGAGCTGTTATTGTTTAAGGAAACAGCCAGGTAATTTCCTGAAGTAAAGAAGTTGTAAAGTTAATCAGACTTGTATTAGTGTTAAAAACGTATAAAGAACAATTAAGAGAAAATAAGCTTAAAATATGATAGAGGTCTTTAAAAAAAATTAATAAATTTGTAGAAGTCATACAAATAGCCAAATGGACAGACCAACTTTTGTGATCACACTCTTCAATCTATCTTAGGATGAATTTGAAAAATACTTTTCCAACAGACCAATCTGTATTGCAGATGTATAGACTCATCACTATTAGTCTGCAATCAATTATTATGCTAAAGCAGAAAACAAGAGCACTGCAGCAGGTGTATAAGACCTGCCATTAATTAGGCTATCTCTATAAAACACTAGAGCCAATGATGCACCAGTCTAGGTATAACTATGTAGTCGTCAAATATTATCTGACACAAGAATACTACAAGAAACATGGGAAAGTAATATATCTTAGTACAAATTGGACAAATAATTATCCAACTGAACAGTTGGAATTACAGTGCTGTATATGTTTATATTCAGTTAGCAATTTACAAACATCAATACAACCATACTGCAGTTGATTAAGTATTAGTATGAAGTCGCATATCACAAATGAAGACAACAAGACCACATGAAGCATTGGAAAGTAATAAATTTTAGTGTAAATTTGAGAACCTTTTTCCAAACATTTTGATCAGTATTGCAGCAGTCTATTTGCTTAAATTTAGTTAGCAATTTCTACATATTACAGTCAATATTGCAGTTAAGTATCAGTATGATGTTGCCTATCATTATTGAAGCCAACAAAACCACAAGATGTATGGGGAAGTAATAAATTTTAGTGCAAATCTGAAGAATATTTTTCCAATAACTTGGTCGGTATTGCAGCTGTGCAAATGTTTAAATTCGGTTATCAATTTCTATATATTACAGTCCCTATTGCAGTTCTTTAAGTATCAGAATGAAGTCGCCTGCCATTATTGAAGACAACAAGACCACAGAAAGCATGGGAAAGTATTAAATTTTAGTACAAATTTTAAAAATATTTTACCAACAACATGGTCGGTATTGAAGCTGTGTATATGCTTAAGTTCAGTTAGCAAGTTCTATACAGTACAGTCCCTATTGCAGTTTATAAGTATCACTATGATGTCACCTATCATTATTGAAGAAAACAACACCACAAGAAGCATAGGAAGGTAATAAATTTCATTGTTAATTTGAAAAATATTTTTCCAACACTGGTCGGTATTGCAGCTGTGTATTTGCTTAAATTCAGTTACCAATTTCTATACATTAAAGTCCCTATTGCAGTTGTTTATATATGTGTATGCAGTCGTCCATCATTACTGAAGACAACAAGACCACAAGAAGCATGAGAAAGTAATAAATTTTAGTGTTAATTTGAAAAATATTTTTCCAACAGTTAGGTGTGTATTTGCTTAAATTCAGTTAGCAATTTCTATACATTACAGTCCCTATTGCAGTTGTTTATGTAGCATTATGTAGTCATCTACCCTAGTTTAAGACAACAAGACCACAAGAGCATGAGAAGGTGATTAATTTTAATGTAAAAAAAAAAAAAAAAATTCAAGAGTTAGGTCGGTATTGCAGCTATATATGTGCTTAGATTCAGTTAGCAATTTCTATATATTAGAGTGCCTATTGCAGTTGTTTATGTGTCAGTGTGCAGTCACCTATAATTGTTGAAGACAACAAGACCACAAGAATGAGAAAGTAATAAATTTTAGTGTAAATTTGAAAAATATTTTCCCAAAGGTTAGGTATGTATTTGCTTAAATTCAGTTAGTAATTTCTATATATTCCAGTTCCTATTGTAGTTGTTTATGTGTCAGTGTGCAGTCATCTATCATTGTTGAAGACAACAAGAACACAAGAAGAATGAGAAAGTTATAAATTTTAGTGAAAATTTGAAAAAAGAAATTTTGAAGAGTTCGGTCGATATTGCAGCTCTGTATTTGCTTAAACTCAGTTAGTAATTTCTATATATTCCAGTCCCTATTGCAGTTGTTTATGTATAAGTATGATGCAGTCATTTCATTGTTGAAGACAATAAGACCACAAGAAGAATGAGAAAGTAATAAATTTTAGTGTAAATTTGAAAAATATTTTCCCAACATTTAGGTGTGTATTTGACTAAATTCAGTTAGTAATTTCTATATATTCCAGTTCCTATTGCAGTTGTTTATGTGTCAGTGTGCAGTCATCTATCATTGTTGAAGACAACAAGACCACAAGAAGAATGAGAAAGTTATAAATTTTAGTGAAAATTTGAAAAAAAAAATTCAAGAGTTAGGTCGGTATTGCAGCTCTGTATTTGCTTAAACTCAGTTAGCAATTTATATACTTTACAGTCCCTATTAGAGTTGTTTATGTATAAGTATGATGCCAGCTTTCATTGTTGAAGACAACAAGATCACAAGAAGAATGAGGAAATAATAAATTTTAGAGTAAATTTGAAAATATTTTCCCAACATGTAGGTATGTATTTGACTAAATTAAGTTAGAAATTTCTATATATTCCAGTTCTATATCAGTTGTTTATGTGTCAGTGTGCAGTCATCTATCATTGTTGAAGACAACAAGACCACAAGAAGAATGAGAAAGTTATAAATTTTAGTGAAAATTTGAAAAAAAATTTTCAAGAGTTCGGTCGGTATTGCAGCTCTGTATTTGCTTAAACTCAGCAATTTATGTACATTACAGTCCCTGTTACAGTTGTTTATTTATAAGGATGGTGCCGGCTTTCATTGTTGAATACAACAAGACCACAAGAAGAATGAGAAAGTTATAAATTTTAGTGTAAATTTGAAAAATATTTTCCCAACAGTTAGGTGTGTATTTGCTTAAATTAAGTTGGCAATTTCTATATATTCCAGTTCACTTTTGCAGTTGTTTATGTGTCAGTGTTCAGTCACCTATCATTGTTGAAGACAACAAGACCACAAGAAGAATGAGGAAATTATAAATTTTAGTGTAAATTTGAAAAATATTTTCCCAAGAGTTAGGTGCAGCTCTGTATTTGCTTAAATTCAGTTAGAAATTTCTATACATTCCAGTTCCTATTGAGTTGTTTATGTGTCAGTGTGCAGTCACCTATCATTGTTGAAGACAACAAGACCACAAGAAGAATGAGAAAGTTATAAATTTTAGTGAAAATTTGAAAAAAAAATTTCAAGAGTTAGGTCGGTATTGCAGCTCTGTATTTGCTTAAACTCAGTTAGCAATTTATATACATTACAGTCCCTATTAGAGTTATTTATGTATAAGTATGGTGCCGGCTTTCATTGTTGAAGACAACAAGACCACAAGAAGAATGAGAAAGTAATAAAGTTCAGAGTAAATTTGAAAAATATTTTCCCAACAGTTAGGTGTGTATTTGCTTAAATTAAGTTGGCAATTTCTATATATTCCAGTTCCTATTGCAGTTGTTTATGTGTCAGTGTGCAGTCACCTATCATTGTTGAAGACAACAAGACCACAAGAAGAATGAGAAAGTTATAAATTTTAGTGAAAATTTGAAAAAAAAATTTTCAAGAGTTCGATCGGTATTGCAGCTCTGTATTTGCTTAAAATCAGCAATTTATGTACATTACAGTCCCTGAAGCAAAAGCCCAAGAAGAATGAGAAAGTTATAAATTTTAGAAATGTGAAAAAAAAAAGAGTTAGGTCATTGTTACAGTTGTTTATTTATAAGGATGGTGCCGGTTTTCATTGTTGAATACAACAAGACCACAAGAAGAATGAGAAAGTAATAAATTTTAGTGTAAATTTGAAAAATATTTTCCCAAGAGTTAGGTGTGTATTTGCTTAAATTCAGTTAGAAATTTCTATATATTCCAGTTCGTATTGCAGTTGTTTATGTGTCAGTGTGCAGTCATCTATCATTGTTGAAGACAACAAGAGAACAAGAAGAATGAGAAAGTTATAAATTTTAGTGAAAATGTGAAAAAATTTTCAAGAGTTAGGTGTGTATTGCAGCTCTAAATTTTGAAATTTTAAACTCAGTTAGCAATTTATATACATTACAGTCCCTATTAGAGTTATTTATGTATAAGTATGGTGCCGGCTTTCATTGTTGAAGACAACAAGACTACAAGAAGAATGAGAAAGTAATAAAGTTCAGAGTAAATTTGAAAAATATTTTCCCAACAGTTAGGTGTGTATTTGCTTAAATTAAGTTGGCAATTTCTATATATTCCAGTTCACTTTTGCAGTTGTTTATGTGTCAGTGTTCAGTCACCTATCATTGTTGAAAACAACAAGACCACAAGAAGAATGAGGAAATTATAAATTTTAGTGTAAATTTGAAAAATATTTTCCCAAGAGTTAGGTGTGTATTTGCTTAAATTCAGTTAGAAATTTCTATATATTCCAGTTCCTATTGTAGTTGTTTATGTGTCAGTGTGCAGTCACCTATCATTGTTGAAGACAACAAGACCACAAGAAGAATGAGAAAGTTATAAATTTTAGTGAAAATTTGAAAAAAAAATTTTCAAGAGTTTAGTCGGTATTGCAGCTCTGTATTTGCAATTTAACATTACAGTCCCTGGTAATTTATGTACATTACAGTCCCAAGAAGAATGAAAGTAATAAATTTTACAGTTGTTTATTTATAAGGATGGTGCAGTTCTTTCATTGTTGAATACAACAAGACCACAAGAAGAATGAGAAAGTAATAAATTTTAGTGTAAATTTGAAAAATATTTTACCAACAGTTAGGTGTGTATTAGCTTATATTAAGTTAACAATTTCTATACACTAAAGTCTGTATTGCAGTTGTTTGTGTAGCATTATGTAGTCACCTGCCCTTGTTGAAGACAACAAGATCACTAGAAGCATTAGAGAGTAATAAACTTTAATGTAAATTTGAAAAATATTTTCCCCAACAGTTGGTTATGTAAAGCATGGTGTGTATTTACTTAAATTCAGTTAGCAATTTGAAAAATATCATTCCAGTTCCTATTTGCAGTTGTTTATGTATCAGTGTTGGTGTCAACTATCATTGTTGAAGACAACAAGACCACAAGAAGAATGAGAAAGTAATAAATTTTAGTGTAAATTTGAAAAATATTTTTCCAACATTTTGCTTAAATTCAGTTGAAATTTCTATATTACAGCTATTGTAGTTGTTTATTCAGTTCAGCAATTGTTGAAGACAACAAGACCACAAGAAGAATGTGAAAGTTATAAATTTTAGTGAAAATTTGAAAAAATTCCAGAGTTCCCTCTGTATTTGCAGTTAGCAATTTCCATATTACAGTCCCTATTGCAGTTGTTTATGTCATCTGTCACCTATCATTGTTGAAGACAACAAGAACACAAGAAGCATGAGAAAGTAATAAATTTTAGTGTAAATTTGAAAAATATTTTCCCCAAGGGTTAGGTGTATTTGAGCTGTACATTATTTGCAGTTGTTTAATTCAGTTAGACCACAAGAAATTTTATTTGAAAATATTTTATACATTACAGTCTCTATTGCAGAAAAAATTTTTCACAGTTTGTTTATTTGCTTAAACTCAGGTAGCAATTTATGTACATTCAGTCCCTCTATCTTGTTGAAGACAACAAGACCACAAGAAGTCATGGAAAGTAATAAATTTTAGTGTAAATTTGAAAATATTTTTCCCAGGAGTTAGGTCAGTATTGCAGCTAGTTGTATATTGCATTAAATTCTTGTAGCAATTTCTATATATTACAGTAACTATTGCAGTTGTTTATAAATTGTATAATATACATTCACCTATCATTGTTGAAGACAACAAGACCACAACAATCATGAAAGTAATAATTTTAGTGCTAATTTTAAAATAAACATTTGGGTATTACAGCTGTATTTGCTTAAATTCAGTTTTTCTATACATTTACAGTCCCTATTGCAGTTGTATTTCAGCATTATGTAGTTTGCTTTGTTGAAGACAACAAGAACACAAGAAGCATGGAAAGTAATAAATTTAGTGTAAATATGAAAAAATTTTTAAAGTTAGGTCGGTATTACAGCTGTGTATTTGCTTTAATTCAGTTAGTATACATTACAGTCTCTATTGCAGTTGTTTATGTCATATATGTCATCTTCTTGTTGAAGACAACAAGACCACAAGAAGCATGGGAAAGTAATAAATTTTAGTGTAAATTTGAAAAATATTTTCCACAGTTAGATATTATTGCAGCCTTAAATTCAATTTCTATACATTACAGTCCCTGTTGCAGTTGTTTAATTATATTTATCATTGTTGAAGACAACAAGACTACAACAATCATTAATACATTTTAGTAAAATTTTAGAAAAATATTTCCACCACACAGTTTGGTCAACTCAGTGTGCAGTCGTCCATCATTACTGAAGATACAGACCACTTTAGCAAATTTTTTCTATATTTGCTTAAACTCAGGTATACATTACAGTCCCTGTTGCAGTATGTATCAGTATACAGTCACCTATCTTTGTTGAAGACAACAAGACCACAACAAGCATTGGAAAGCACATTTTTCTAAATTTGAAAATATTTTCCCACATTTGAGGTGTGTATTGCTTAAATTCAGTAGCAATTTCTATACATTACAGTTGCAAGACATTATAAGTCACCTGCCCTTGTTGAAGACAATAAGACCACAAGAAGCATGAGAATGTTATAAATTTTTGGTGTAAATTTGAAAAATATTTTCCCACAGTTAGGTCGGTATTGCAGCTGTGTATTTGCTTAAATTCAGGTAGCAATTTCTATACATTAAAGTCCCTGTTGCAGTTTTTTATGTATCAGTATACAGTCACCTATCTTTGTTGAAGACAACAAGACCACAACAAGCATTGGTAAGTTAATACATTTTAGTGCAAATTATTTATATACATTAAAAATATTTTTCCCACAGTTTGGTCGAAGACGACAAGTATTACAGCTGTGTATTGGTTAAGTTCAGGTAGCAATTTCTATACATTACAGTCCCTGTTACAGTTGTTTAATTATCAGTATACAGTCACCTATCTTTGTTGAAGACAACAAGACCACAACAAGCATTGGTAAGTAATACATTTTAATGCAAATTAGAAAAATATTTTTCCCACAGTTTGGTCGGTATTACAGCTGTGTATTTGCTTAAGTTCAGGTAGCAATTTCTATACATTACAGTCCCTGTTGCAGTTGTTTAATTATCAGTATACAGTCACCTATCTTTGTTGAAGACAACAAGACCACAACAAGCATTGGTAAGTAATACATTTTAATGCAAATTAGAAAAATATTTTTCCCACAGTTTGGTCGGTATTACAGCTGTGTATTTGCTTAAATTCAGGTAGCAATTTCTATACATTACAGTCCCTGTTTCAGTTGTTTATTTATCAGTATACAGTTACCTATCTTTGTTGAAGGCAACAAGACCACAACAAGCATGGAAAGTAATACATTTTAGTGCAAATTTGAAAAATATTTTTCCCACAGTTATGTCGGTATTACAGCTCTGTATTTGCTTAAATTCAGGTAGCAATTTGTATACATTACAGTCTCTGTTGCAGTTGTTTATGTATCAGTATACAGTCACCTATCTTTGTTAAAGACAACAAGACCACAACAAGCATGGAAAGTAATACATTTTAGTGCAAATTTGAAAAATATTTTTCCCACAGTTAGGTAGGTATTACAGCTGTGTATTTGCTTAAATTCAATTAACAATTTCTATACCTTATGGTCCCTGTTTCAGTTGTTTATGTATCGGTATGCAGTCACCTATCATTGTTGAAGACAACAAGACCACAATAAGCATTGGAAATTAATGTTTTTAGTGTGAATTAGAAAAATATTTTTCTCACAGTTAAATCGGTATTGCAGCTTTGTATTTGCTTAAATTCAGCTAGCAATTTCCAAACATTACATTCGCTATTGCAGTTGCTTATGTATCAGTATGCAGTCACATATCATTCATGAATACAACAAGACCACAAGAAGCATGGGAAATTATTAAATTTTAGTGTAAATTTGGAAAATACTTTTACAACACTTAGGTCTGTATTGCAGCCGTTTTAAATATTAATGTAAAGTCATAACTATCTGAAAGTGGAAAACAAATTAATAGCAGAGATATATACATCCAAGTATGAAGACAGGAATTTCTATGCAATAGTAAATTCCCTATTGCAGCTATGTGAGTACCATGAAGTCATCAATTATTACCCTAAATAAGAAAACCATATGGAGTGTGGGAACGTAATAAATATTAGTATTAAATTGAAAGATATTTATCTATTTTTTCAATCTCTAATACAGCTATGTCGAACAATGAACAGAATTGGCTGAGAATTATTAAAGGCGAGTAACAAAACAGTAACATAATACAAATGAGTCCATAAGTGTTAATCTTGGAATATAGGTTAGTATAACTGAGAATTTTATTATTGATGGGTGGAAGTATAGTCCCACATTAAAATTGAAACATTGTGCTTCTAAACGTGTTACAAATAATTTGTGTGTTAATTTGATTAACCCATTATGAAAAATTTCAAGCCTGGCGTAGTAGTAAAAGACTTTGGAATATATAAGTCCAGAAACTTTGGGTTGAGATTTAGAATTTATTGCAACAGTAGTACAATGAAAGGCTAAAACCTTATATATTTGTAAATAAAGAACTGGTAGTAGTATTTATTATTATTATTATTATTATTATTATTATTATTATTATTATTATTATTATTATTATTATTATTATTATTATTATTATTCGTGCAATAATTAATTTGATCAATCTCAGGACAGAAGTAAAGCCAGTGGGGAACAGTGGAGCGCTTTAAATTGAAATTGACTTGTACTGTTATCAGACTCAGAATAAAATTTCGTCAGTTTTTATAATCATATGTTGATTCTCTTTACTGATATAGGGTGACCAGACGTCCTATTTTGTCCGGACATGTCCTCCTTTTTAGGCCTTTGTCGGGATCCGGGAGGATTAAAAAAATCAAGAAATGTCCTCCTTTTCGTAACTTGTATGCCTGATTTTTGAAATTATCCGCTTTGACGCCTTTTCAAGTAATTTGCCTGTAGGTGGCAGCAGCATCGACGGAATATACTCTTTGCCAACGATCACAACTCCCTTTGCTCCTCCTTGTTGCTCAGAGGTAGCAAGTATATCGAAGTCTACTATATACAGTCACGAAGCTTGAGTTTTGAGGGTGCTAGAAACAATAGACTGTGACGGTACTATTTTGCATTGCCTGTAATGTGGCGATATTAGCGAATCTAGTGGTGAGGAACTATCTAATGTTTGCATATTTATTACGTATTGAGCTTCGCGACTGTATATACTAGACTGCGGTAAATCTAAATAGATATTTTCTGTTCTCTTTAATAATTTCATTATAGTTCCCATGACTTTCATAATATGTAGTTAACTGTAAAACCATTATTATTTTTTTTTCATAATTATTTTGTAATGAAATAGATATGAAGATACTTTTAATATGATATAAGCCTAAATCTGTACTGTAAATAATTTGTAATAAAATAGATATTGACGTAATTTAAAGTATAATACAGGCCTAAGCCTAAATCTAAGTACATATTTTCTGTCCTCTTTTTTCGAACAATATCCTCGTTTTTTAAGCTTTGTTTCCTCTTTTTTTAATCGATGTGAATCTGGTCATCTATACTGACACAGATTTTAGCCAACAGTTAGGCCTACCGCATACTTAATTTCCATAAATAACTCCTTTTTTATTTCTTTTTTGTAAGCAGATTATGACAATATGTTCAATCTTAATTAAGCTTTCTTCAATTTATAACATTTCCGTATAAGGGAGTGTGTAATGACAGCCAGACCAAGTTTAGGCTATAGCAATGTCTGAAAATCGAACCTACAAAGAGAATTAAAACAATTGCAATAACAGGTGTTTGTTGTGGAAGCTGTGGTGGTTTTTTGATTGGCTATTTTATGACATTTTATCAACTGCTATGGTTATCTACAATCTGAATGAGGTGAAGGTGATAATGGCAGCGAAATGAGTCCAGGGTCTAGCGCCGAAAGTTACCCAGCATTTGCTGTTAACGAGTTCAGGGAAAACCCCGGAAAAACATCAACCAGGTAACATGTCCCAACCAGGATTTCAACCCGGAACCGCTCATTTCACGATCATTTATGCTAACCGTTACTCCACAGTGATGGACGGCTATGGTTGTACGATGCTATCGATTACAACGATAGTAGTGTTGATTATAATACTGTGATGCGGGAAAATAGAAAGGCATGAACTCTTGCCCTCGGTTAGGCTTAAATCCGCGATCCTCGGATACAATGGCGGTCAATCTAACCACTGAAGGACCGAGTACCATCAGTTGATAGCGATAACAACCGTCTCGGTGCGTGTATTTGTGAACTCTTAATTATTTTTGGTCTGGTATTGTCTGTGAAAGTGCAAGGCAGGCGTCAGAAATAACCCGGGGGTGCACACTGCTTGTAAAGAAGCGGTGGCTTTCACATTCCTGACAAACAGCGCGTCCATGAAATCAGCGCGCTCTTAACGGTATAGGGCCTTGGTCTCTCATCCCGAGATTGAATCACTTCCGTATCAATCCAGGAGTTTGGCTCGGTAATGAACCCGTCTTAATTTCAGGGAGCTTTTCCTATCATCTTCAGCCCTCCACATTTCACGATGTTGTGTTCGTATCGTGACTGCAGGAAGAAATGGTTGTCATTAAACGGCGCACACTCTCTCCTTATGCGTGTTACGCAGCAATTATTATAAACACTATGCTGAGAAAAGGTTTGTCAAATTATCCAGGAATGTATTCTTAGAGATTCTTACTTATCGTAATCCCAACGTTCCCACTACCCGAATTCCCTACCTTCTCTGATTTCTATTTCAGGAATCTAAAAGGTCTTCCAATAAGAATGTCCTACTTTTAACATATAGCAGCTGCGTGTTTATGAAGCTGTAGCAGTCATATTCGGTTAAGAGAGAAGTTTTATACCATATCCTTATTGAATTTGCTATTCCCAAGAAACTAGTTCGATTAATTAAAATGTGTCTCAGTGAAACCTACAGCAGAGTTCGTATAGGTCAATTTCTGTCAGGTGCGTTTCCAATTCACTGTGGGCTAAAGCAAGGAGATGCACTATCACCTTTACTTTTTAATTTCGCTCTAGAGTATGCCATTAGGAAAGTCCAGGATAACAGACAGGGTTTGGAGAATATGTTAGGAGAAAATCCATAAACGATTAGGGAAAACACGGGAATTTTACTGGAAGCAAGTAAAGAGATACGTTTGGAAGTAAATCCCGAAAAGAAGTATATGATTATGTCTCGTGACGAGAATATTGTACGAAATGGAAATATAAAAATTGGAAATTCATCCTTTGAAGAGGTGGAAAAATTCGAATACCTGGGAGCAACAGTAACAAATATAAATGATACTCGGGAGGAAATTAAACACAGAATAACTATGGGAAATGCCTGTTATTATTCGGTTGAGAAGCTTTTATCATCCAGTCTGCTGTCACAAAATCTGAAAGTTAGAATTTATAAAACAGTTATATTACCGGTTGTTCTTTATGGTTGTGAAACTTGGACTCTCACTTTGAGAGAGGTATATAGGTTACGGGTGTTTGAGAATAAGGTGCTTAGGAAAATATTTGGGGCTAAGAGGAATGAAGTTACAGGAGAATGGAGAAAGTTACACAATGCAGAACTGCACGCATTGTATTCTTCACCTGACATAATTAGGAACATTAAACCCAGACGTTTGAGATGGGCAGGGCATGTAGCACGTAAGGGGAATCCAGAAATGCATGTAGAGTGTTACTTGAGAGACCGGAGGGAAAAAGACCTTTGGGGAGGCCGAGACGTAGATGGGAGAATAATATTAAAATGGATTTGAGGGAGGTGGGATATGATGATAGAGACTGGATTAATCTTGCTCAGGATAGGGACCAATGGCGGGCTTATGTGAGGACGGCAATGAACTTCCGGGTTCCTTAAAAGCAGTAAGTAAGTAAGTAAGTAAGTAAATAAGTAAGCAAGTATTATTATGCTAGTGGTGAAAATCTGCATCGTCTAGTAATAGACTACTGACGACCTTGCTTCTAACGTCACAAAAACGTCGGATCTTCCCTCATGGCATGACGTCACCTGTTGTAAGGACGCATGTACCGGATTTTAAACTTAGAGCGCAAATTAGTGTTGGTTCACGTCGGAGTAAAGGTCGATTACGATCGCACATTGCACCGGGTTGGAAATTATTTACTGTTTCATCATCAAGAGAAAGAGAAAGTATCCGGCAGCACAAGAAATAGAATCCAAAGTTTTGACAACATACACCTCACCATTGCGAATGTTTAGGTCTTCCTCTGGAGTGAAATAATCGATTTGGGACACTGGTTATAGTCAGTTACATCTTAGATTTTTAGTTGGTTGCTCTGCCCATATATTGGTTTCGCTGGTCAGCATATATCGTATAACCCACGCTGGTTGTGTAAATTGTTGTACTTCAGTTGTTTTATTTGATTTTGTTTCATTTATTTTTTTTTACACAGAACTACGTCTTTCTCCTTGAGAATTGACCGTCACCAAGAAATACAATATCCTCTCATCGCTACAAAGGAAATACAAGCAGAACAAGGGGAATACAAAAAAAAAAACAAGGGAAATATATAAATAGAACAAGAGGAAGATAAGGAGAAAGGGGGGAAGATAAGGAGAACTAGGGAAATACAAAGAGAACAATGGAAAGACAAGGGGAATAAGAAGAACATGGAAATACTAGTAGAATAAAGAGGATACCAAGAGAACAAGTTGAACACAAGGAGGACAAAGGGAATACCAAGAGAACAAGAGGTAGACAAGGAGAATAAGGGGAATACAAGGAGAACAAATGGAAGACAAGGAGAATAAGGGGAATACCAAGAGAACGAATGGTAAACAAGGAGAATAAGGGGAATATAAGGGAGAACAAATGGAATACAATGAGAATAAAGGGAATACTAGGAGAACAAATGGAAGACAAGGAGAATAAGAGGACTACCAAGAGAACAAGAGGTAGACAAGGAGAATAAGGGGAATACAAGGAGAACAAATAAAAGACAAGGAGAATAAGGGGAATACCAAGAGAACGAATGGTAAACAAGGAGAATAAGGGGACTACAAGGAGAATAAGGGGAATACAAGGGAGAACAAATGGAATACAAGGAGAATAAAGGGAATACTAGGAGAACAAATGGAAGACAAGGAGAATAAGGGGAATACCAAGAGAGCGAATGGTAAACAAGGAGAATAAGGGGAATACAATGAGAACAAATGGAAGATAAGGGGAATACAAGGAGAACAAATGGAAGACAAGGAGAATAAGGGGAATACAAGGAGAACAAATGGAAGACAAGGAGAATAAGAGGAATACCAAGAGAACGAGTGGTAGACAAGGAGAATAAGGGGAATACAAGGAGAACAAATTGAAGACAAGGAGAATAAGGGGAATACAATGAGAACAAATTGAAGACAAGGAGAATAAGGGGAATACCAAGAGAACGAGTGGTAGACAAGGAGAATAAGGGGAATACCAAGAGAACGAGTGGTAGACAAGGCGAATAAGGGGACTACAAGGAGAACAAATTGAAGACAAGGAGAATAAGGGGAATACCAAGAGAACGAGTGGTAGACAAGGAGACTAAGGGGAATACAAGGAGAACAAATTGAAGACAAGGAGAATAAGATGAATACCAAGACAACGAATGGTAGACAACAAGAATAAGGGGAATACAAGGAGAACAAATGGAAGACAAGGAGAATAAAGGGAATACAAGGAGAACAAATGGAAGACAAGGAGAATAAGGGAATATATGGAGAACAGGACAATACAAGGAAAACGAGGAAATACATGGAAAACGGGAAGAGACAAGGAGAACGAGTATAAGCAAGGATAATAAGAGTAACTGAAGGAGAATAAGGGAAATAGAAGGAAAAACCTCGAAAAAAAACAACCAGTAATAAGTCCGAGCAAAAATGAAACTCACTGCCGAGAGGGACTCCAGAATGACAGGAAAATGAGCCTGCAGCCTGAGCTACGCCTTGGCAACCATTGTAAATATAAGTCTGAACAAGTTTGTAAAATTTACAACTTTAGATTTGGGCTGCATTTCCAGCTGCAGACGAATTGCTATATTTATTTATTTAATATGACAGGATTAAGGCCATAATTTTTTCTCTTCCATCCTACCAAATATTACATAGAAATACAAAAAATACAACAGTGACAAAATAATACAAATTAAATTAAAGGTCTATAGAGGGTCAACAGGTTCAAAGAACACAACAGAACACTATATGGAAATGCCTTCATATTAAAACTTCACATATATAACTTCACACGACAATATTGGAAATTTCCAGAAAACCGTCTTTGTGCCTTCTTAGGTTGATTTTTTATCTGTCAGCATCTTGATGTGAATGATCCAAATTCGTGTGAACAACCGAATGTCAACCGTATAGCTACTTTCCTGTACTGATTGCATATTAGGACAGACTGTGAAAAATATAATTTACATAACTCATAAGCAAAATATATTCTCATGGAGGCAGATAAATTTTTTTCTCCCACCATGTTAATAATCTCAAAACAAGTGAATATACAAATTTTGGCCACTCGAGCGCAATTACAAGGGCGGAGAAATACGTTTCCCTGGGCCGTTTACAGGAAAAACACAATTTTACGGAAAGATTTATCAAAAGAGATACAACAATTATTGAGCTACTTTTCAACATGTTCCCCACCGGAAATGAGACATTTATCCCTTGTCGTAAAAGTCTGCCGCCTGGGATCGAAACCAGTGTGTGACAGCCGTCTGCACCTCTCTGTTGATTCAACAGTATGACAAATGTCTCAATTCCGGTGGGGATATGTTGAACAGGAACTCAACAATTGCTGTATCTGTTCAAATAAATTTTTCCAATGAAATTGTGTTTTCTTTCTGTAAACGGCGCAGGGAAACTTATTTTTACGGCCCTCGTAATTGCGCTCAAGTGGCCAAAATTTGTATAAGCACTTGTTTTAACATTATTAACATTCTGGAAGAAAAAAATTAAATTTTTATCTTCCCCCACGAGAGTGTTTTCTTGTTAGCTTTATGACGTACTGATATACCAAGGCATGCACTAGGCTGCTGAAACTGAGGCCTGACCTCGCCAGGAGAAGCGGATTTGCATAGTCTTATTCTTCTTCACAGCAAGCTGGCCCATCGATCAAATGACGCGAAATGATTTAAGCTGAGCGTTTTTTTTTCTATTTGATTGAGTATCTCTTTCTTGATTGATTTGTTCCTTAACTGCTTTTGAGATTGCCTGATTCTCAGTTTCATTGGTTTGTTTGTTGTTTGATGCTGATTTGTTTGTTTGATTGATTTATGGTGTCAGTCGAAAGTTTAAAATGCCCAGTTCATTACGCTGACATTCTGAAATGAATTCTTTTGTACTGCACCTAAAATTATTAAACTGTTATTATTACATACTGAATCGAAGTTTATTCTCGCAGCGAGATGGCGTTATTACCTGCAGTAGTAAATTCTATTTTAAATGGATAATTACTATAATATAATATTATACATTTTTTAGACAGTAACACTCTACTAAACTTAAGAACGCAAATAAACGAATTTCTCATAGTATTTTATCATTTATTATATTTTAAACTCAATTATCTGTATTTACTTTATGCAGAATACAATATTCACGTCACTCGAAGATCAGCTCAAGAACGAACTTCTTCACTTAAAGGTTGTTGAACTCGCACTAAAGACAGAAATCCGTTTCATTGTTGATACAGATGTCTAAGAAAGGTTCATCTAAACACCACACTTCTCTGTCTATGGCTGCCAACGCAGATTTTCACGTACGGTAATTAATTATAAAATGTAATAATAATAATAATAATAATAATAATAATAATAATAATAATAATAATAATAATAATAATAATAATAATAATAATAAGAGAAAGATGCGCTCGAAGGAGCATTAAAGTTTGGCACACTGCACTGTTTATATTTCGTCTTTGATGATGTCAGTTAGCGATCCTATTCTATTTCTGCACTCTGAGAAGTGATAGAGTTCACACTTTTTTTACACAGAATTTACACACGCATTTCTCATCAGGTTAGTGGAATCTTGAGTTTTGACACATTTTGTGGTGGTATCCGTGTATTGCGAGTCCAACGATGGCATATCTTTGCGGTTGGTTCGGTTTGGTCCAATCCCTGTATATCATGGCATCTGTGCAGAAGAAATTACTATCAACTCCTCTCTGCTTTGTCGTCCTTCGTGCGATAACTTCGTTGTAGGATTCGTTGGATGGTAAGGCCATTTTCATCCCTAGATCCTAAGGTTTCTCTAGCAAGTAAGTACATATATCTGTTCGGTGCTAATTTTCCTGCTCCAAGTGCTCTCTTCAAAAATCTGGCCTTGACGTTTTCGATTCTTTCCATATCGCTGATTGATAACTTGTCCCAAATCATTTCTAGTCCATAATTATAAAATATTAGATGACGTTAAAACCTACATGGCGTTAATACCTTCACTTACCCAAACGGAGCAAAAATCTAGCACCACATTACAAATGAAACCTTAATGCAGTGGTTCGCAACCGGTGTGTCGCGGAGCCCCATGGAGTGTGTCGTGAAATTTTGAATTTGAAAAATACATTTTATACTATCTAGAAAGTCTCTTTGCAACGTATTTTTTAATTTACAAAGAAGTCTTTGATTTGGTACATTTTATTTCGAGACAGACTTTACCAATGAAATTTGAACACCTGCAACAATGCATAGTAATTCGTTTACTCTTCCCACTTAGTAATAAACAGAATTTAGGATCGTCAGAACATATTGGTCAATTTCAATAACTTACGTCTGAGCAGGTGACAGTGCGACTATTTTATCAAAAGTGCTTTATTTATATTTTATCGTGGGCAAATTTTTAATTCGAAAAAGACAATCTGAATCAAGTTCTGTTAAATGACAGCAATGCTATAGTCCCGTCGCTCTAATTTCCGGCAGCCAATCGCGTTGCAGGTCGGCTACATTTAAACGTGTGCGTCTTGTGATTCGCTAAGGAAGACGTTATTCATTTCTTAAGGCTCGATAAATACTCAGTATAATCGCCCGCCATTTTGGCTCTTTCGTTGGCGTTCGCAGAAAGCACACGAAGACGTTATTTGCCGCTCAATTATTTGCTGAATTACAGTGCGTTTGATTTATTATCATAGAAGCTACGACATGATAATGTTTAACGGTGTGGCAAATAGATTCCTCGTATGGTACCTCGGCAATGAAAGAACAAAAATGGCGAACGATACTACCTACCTAGACTTTATAGAGCCTTCACTTCCTAAGACGTAAGCAAAGAGGAGGAGTCACGCCGGGAATAACAGCGTCGCGACTATAATTCAAATAATGTGAGCGAAACTTCCCTTCAGGGTTCACAAAAAATTACTGTGATTCGTAAATATAGTGATGAATACTTGCAATATGGTTTTACGTGGCGTGGCGATAAATATAAACAAAATCCCGAGTGCCTTATATGCGGAATGTTTTGTCAAATCAGTCGATGGTGCCGAATAAATTTTAAAAAATGTTCATAACTGTCGTTCTCAACGTCACAATTGTGTGAATCTGCATTTTCTAACATGAAAATAGTGAAATCTAAACAAAGAAACAGACTACTGCATCTTGAAGATGATTTATGTGTTCGTCTGTCAACCATAAGGCCACAGATAGAGAAACTCTGTGCAACCCACCAAGCGCAGACTTCACTTAAATTTAAATAGGTGCGGTTTCAAAAACGACAATAAAAAGCT
This sequence comes from Periplaneta americana, assembly GCA_025594305.2. Lineage (NCBI taxonomy): Eukaryota > Metazoa > Arthropoda > Insecta > Blattodea > Blattidae > Periplaneta > Periplaneta americana. Next base: position 10,008,455 of record JAJSOF020000033.1, read on the forward strand.
TTTATTGAACATCCAGCATAGATAGGTTGGGGTTTTTGACACATAACCTTACCTTTGGTTTTTTCTAATGCCACTCAAGTTGCTGCTTATTGCGTGTCAACATCAACCTATCTACAACATTGGATGTCTGACTATACAAAGAAGTTGTTACCAGTGTTGAACGGCGTTTCAGAACCTTTTTCTTGCATTTTCATCATGAAACCGAAATATGTGTGGTTAACTATGTTTTTAATATAAATTTTCTTTGAATTCCGCTTAGACCTTGTAAGTCTTAGACGAAAGGAAGGTTAAAAACGACATATATATACAGGGTGTTTCAAAAATACGGGGCATAATTTCAGGTACGTATTTCCCACATGTAGACAATCAAAATAGTTCATTACAACATGTGTCCGGAAATGCTTCATTTCCGAGTTATGGTCTTCACAACATTGAAATTCACCGGAACGTTTTTCTTTCCGCAGGTCGTTGTCATTACAGAAGATGTTCAAAATATCCACCTCCTGCTTGAATACAGACCTCACATCGATGTCTCATTGACCTGCGAACACGATCCCAAACTCCAGGAGTATTGCGTATGTCCTCAGAACATGCCACAATTCGATTCTGAAGGGATACCAAATCAGGCACCGGAGACGAATAAACCAATGATTTTAAATGGCCCCACAAGTAGAAATTGACTTGCAACGCTACCCTTCGTGTGCTGATAGAAGGAGTCATGTTCACAGCCTCCAGAATCTCCTCCTGTAATTCTGGAGTTGTAGATCTTGTTCGTCCCCTTCCCAAACCAGGAGAGTCAAATTTTGCATACTCGCACAGACGGTAATGGAGACGTACAAATGTCTTCCGATCTGGACATTGTCGCTGTGGGTACCTCTCCTGGTACAAACGACGAGCCAACGCAGCATTGCCGTCCACCTTACCGTACGTGAAGTGTATTTCTGCCAGCTCTTGATTTGAATACATGTCGCACAGTCTAACGCCTACACAACACTGACTGTAACCTTCGCCTCGGAATGAACTGTCAGAGTGCCCTCTTAATGTCTCATTTGACGGCAACGACCTGCGGAAAGAAAAACGTTCCAGTGAATTTCATTGTTGTGAAGGCCATAACTCGGAAATGAAGCATTTCCGGACACATGTTGTAATGAACTATTTTGATTGTCTACATGTGGGAAATACATACCTGAAATTATGCCCCGTATTTTTTAAACACCCTGTATATATTTAGAATTTTCGATTGCGTGTCAACATCAACCTATCTACAACATTGGATGTCTGACTATACAAAGAAGTTGTTACCAGTGTTGAACGACGTTTCAGAACCTTTTTCTTGCATTTTCATCATGAAACCGAAATATGTGTGGTTAACTATGTTTTTAATATAAATTTTCTTTGAATTCCGCTTAGACCTTGTAAGTCTTAGACGAAAGGAAGGTTAAAAACGACAAAATTCTCGTACAATGAACAGTAAACATCTCCCCGTCCGCTGTAAAATATTCTACACAGAGTTCCACCACATTTTTCTCCAGAAGAAAAGCATTGGTTGTTGTTATTATAATATTATTAACAAAAACAAATAAGTGTGTCGCGATATCGTGGGCGTTCAGTAAAGTGTGTCGTCAGTCAAAAAAGGTTGGGAACCATTGCCTTAATGAATAATCTAGGAATAAAGATGACCTGAGAATCATAATTGAATAACGTGACAGATCCATATTATATATGAAGTCTTAAGAAATAATCTAGGAAAAAAAAGAGAAGCTGAAAATTGTAGCTGAGTATCAAGACAGAACCATATTAAGAATTATTGCAGCTGAGTAAAACGACAGAATCACATAACAAATGAATTCTTAAGGAATAATCTAGAAATAAAAAAAGAGAAGCTGAGACTCTTAGCTGAGCAACAAGACAGACCCATATTACAAGTAAATTCTTAAGTAATAATAAAATTAGACACCGGATTTTATGTAATATGAAATAAAAAATATGTAGTAAATAAAAAATATGTAACTTAAAATCTAAGCTTTATTAAATGTATTTTTGCACAGTGATAAAAAAATTACAGGTACTCATGTGATTCAACCTCATTTAATTATTGTTTGGAGGCGCAATTAAAAATTCAATATTTTTCCAAATTTTCTGCTGTCATCGATTGTCTTGTCAACGGCAACCCACACGTAGGAATCGCCAAGTTAACCTCTAATCGTTTCCATTACCTTTCGTCTCGTTTCTCTTATCTATACTCTAACCACGACGTAAATACCAGATCACTTATCTGTGGCGCGTTAAGTATACCTCTTCATAGAACATCTTGTTATTCATCATCTTTTACAGTATCCACCTCGCGTCAATGGAATTCCTTGTCACAAAGTATTAGGGGCTGCAAGACAACAAACACCTTTAAAAACAGCTTAAAAGAAACCTTATTAGCATTTCACTCCAATCATACTGATTTAAACTATCATTGACTACATTGTTACTTCTTTCTTTAGACATCATCCTGATAGTGCTGTATTTTCAAAATTGTCTCATAATAATCTCTTTCTATTATCTAATATTATTTGAAATATATTAACATTCTATGTATTTTAGTTTCATTCTGCTACACAGTTTATTTCAGTGTTTAATTAATAGTTCATTGTATTTTGTTGATTAATTTGTAAATAACTCTTGTATACATGTAACTTTGATCTAAATCAAATTGTTGAATTCTTTGTAAGTTCATGCATATGTATATACACTTTCTGCTGGCTGAGTGGAAGAGAAGGCCTTACGGCCTTAACTCTGCAGCTAAAATAAATTATTGTTATTATTATTATTATTATTATTATTATTATTATTATTATTATTATTATTCATAGGTTCAGGGTGTTTGAGAATAAGGTGCTAAGGAAAATATTTGGGGCTAAGCGGGATGAAGTTACAGGAGAATGGAGAAAGTTCCACAACACAGAACTGCACGCATTGTATTCTTCACCTGACATAATTAGGAACATTAAATCCAGACGTTTGAGATGGGCAGGGCATGTAGCACGTATGGGCGAATCCAGAAATGCATATAGAGTGTTAGTTGGGAGACCGGAGGGAAAAAGATCTTTAGGGAGGCCGAGACGTAGATGGGAGGATAATATTAAAATGGATTTGAGGGAGGTGGGGTATGATGATAGAGACTGGATTAATCTAGCACAGGATAGGGACCGCTGGCGGGCTTATGTGAGGGCGGCAATGAACCTTCGGGTTCCTTAAAAGCCATTTGTAAGTAAGTATTGTTATTATTATTATTATATTTATTATTATTATTATTATTATTATTATTATTATTATTATTATTATTATTATTATTATTGTATCAGTATAGCAGGAGTTAAAATAATTTGGTTTTATGGTTTTATTTTTAATCTGTGTGCGTATTATCACTTTTTCTTATAGTGTTTATTTACAAATTGCAATTTAAGGATTTAGGCCTGTTTTTAATTATGGTTTGTTCTGTTATCTAAATAAAGTTCTCAGCTTTTCTATTTCTAAATATTTCTTAATATTTTCACTTTTAATGCGTTTGAAACTATCACCCTGAAAGTTGTGTCCCTCCACAATGAGATACAATAATATTTTCTCTGATTTATTTCGTAAATAACCGTAATAAAATTAGCATTTGTGGTTTAATATTAATTATTAAGAGGAAAGTGACATAGTCTAAAATTGATCTCTAACGATAATTTAGCTCTTAGGACGCAGGGGTTAAAAATGTACAAATTGGTAAACAGTTGTTAAATGGTCATGCAAAGCAAACGTGTAGTGAAACTTTCTACCCACTTGGTTTGTGTTGCAACTGTTTGCCACAACTTCGCTCGAGGTCAAAACATTTCCCCCTTGTGCGCAATATATATAAGGGGTGAATACTTACAGACTGACATTCCTTCGCTGGCACATCCAGGACAACCATGCAGACAGTGAGTATCAGGCTATTGTCTAGTTTTTAAATCTGCAACCACCGACGAATTTGAAGTTTGGTATTCATCATTATCATCATCACAGTCATCATCAACATTAGAGCCCGGGTGTTTGGCAAAATGCCTTTTTTACTGGGTGGAAGTAAATCATTACTTGCATAGATATAAATGTGATTTGGAGTAAAAGTGATAGGGCCAATTTTTATTTTGCCTTTTTAAGGTGTTTCTTACTAACAAAATTTATTTAATGTTTTTTTTGTCATTTTAAAGCAATATTTCTTGTTTATTTGCAATTTTCTAATTAACTATCGTAATATATAATGAAATTTAAATATTTGACACAATGATTAACTTTACCCCAGCTCACATATAGATTGCTCATTGTCCGCCGTAAACGAACACGAGATGGCAGTACAGTCGCTAATGCAATTCAAATGGGAGTTATGACGTGACTCCTTATGTAACAACTAGATGGCAGCATAATAAACCTGACAAAAGTTGTTACCGTCAAAGTCTATAACGCCGAGCAATCTGGGTATATAAATGATCTAGGACTTTACTAACAATAGTAAATAAAAGTAATTTATTTCGGTACTTAATCTGCTAATAATCGTGCTTTAATACTATTGGTGTAATATGAATAATGATCGACAATCCACAGTTACAAATATAATATTGTCATGTCTTCACGATACCAACAATCAGCTTTATAATTTTAAATATTAAGCCCGTTCTCATTTAAGTTGTCACGTAGCATTTCCAATTGTTTGCTTTCATATTTTCGAATCTTACTGTTACAATTGAAGAGTCCACTGCAAGAATGGTGGATGTCACTTTCTTGTCGAAAATGAAGCAAGACTGTCAATGCATAGCTTAAGACATATAGAATGTACATAGAGTTATATGGCATTAACACTGATAGTCATTGTCCAGTAATGATCGGAAAATCACAGTTAAGCTTTGAGCGCTAAGCATTTCAAACTTTCAATTGCTTCTCCTGCAAAATGTATTACAAATGACATCCATCATTCTTGCAGTGGACTCTTCAATTTTGTGCTACACGTGTTTATTATTGTAGGAGAAAGAAATTTGATTGAGGAACAGTGAGTTATTGTCGGGTGACAGAAGGTATAACATCGGTTAGCTAGAATGCCTAAATTCAGTAAACCATTGAAAAGTTTACGTTACTGAATTTGGTGTCCATGTGTTTTCAACCGATGGAACAGTTTTGTTATGTAAGATTTGTGAAAAGACAGTTAATCACGAAAAAAAAGTATTTTATAAGTCAACATGTGTCACCTACGAAGTAAATATGTGAGATATGTTGATATAATTTAAATTTATTGCTAAAATATATTATGCCCTTTAAAAAAATTTATAATGCTTTTTTCAAAGACTATTGTGCCTTTTTTTTACGTTTTTAACTCCTTTTTTTGCCTGCCTATTTTAACTGTTATAAATGCCTAAAAATGCCGGCTCTAGTCATCATCATTATCACCACTATCATCACAATCATCTTTTTTCTATTGAACTCTACTGTAAAGTTTGTTCAGGCTTCAATTGTCCAAACCATCTCTTGTGATCATGTCTGAGATATTTTCAGTCATTCTCTTAACTCCAATCGCATTTGGAGTATTTCATGGTATGCCATTTCATACTTATGTTGAAGGTTGCAGCCCTCCTTATGCTCGTGGCCGTTGCAGTGGCGTCGCCGTTCCCACAGGAAGTGCGACAGGGTGTGATCCCAGTACTACAGCGCACAGAGGTCAGGGATGACGTGGGCCAGTTCTCTCTCAGGTAACACGGGTGTATCACCACCACCACCACCACCACCGCTAGCATGACCCTTCAGATTTATCGTCGCCCACAACAAAATGGAGGGCTGCGAGGTCTTTCGCTCCAACGAGTTTTCCTCATGGATCCCCCGCACTTTGCAATTCAATATGATGAGCAATTTAATTTAAACGAGTGGACAGGCAAATTATCAACATACCAGAGATCGCAATCTCTTATTGATTTGCATGTTTTATGACTTGTGCCTTGAGGAACTTGGCTGCCTCTTGTGGGAACATCAAACAATTTTGAAGCTTGGATTTCATTGCCGCGTTTAGTTATTCTAACTTATTCAAATTGTGGCAGTTTAAAATTGCAAATATTACAACATTCGCCTCTCTACCGGGGCTGTAAAATTTAATTAGTTTGGACAACAAACAAACAAAACAAATTAGATTGCACGTAATGCCGTCTAGTCGTTAATATCCTTTGACTTCAGACATTTGACGCCGAAATTCGCTTTTAAAGCACAAAACACAACCGGAATCTGGATAGTACACCACCACAAAACATTTGATTCTAAGGCATAGTCTAATTTATACAGTCACTAAGCCCAATACGTAGTAAATATGCATCCATAGATAGTTGCTAACCACTAGGAACACTAATATCGCCTCATTACAGTCAATACGAAATAGTACCGGCACAGTCTATTGTTCCTAGCACCCTCACAACTCAAGCTTCATGACAGCATATATTAGATTGTGATAGTACGTAAAATGAACTTAACAATCATTTCATTTCGTCACTTTTAGTATTATCACAATTTCGTAGCCTAGCAACCACATATACGAGTACATAATTAACAAAGGTTGTGCTAACTATAAGGGAACCCGGACCTTCTTATCTTAACCTTTTTTGAACTAATGGCTTTTAATGCATCTTTTCTCAGAAAACTGTTGGGAGTACAGTGATGAAATTTTTCCTGACACTTCTAGCGTCAATTTAACAGGATTTAAAAAACGAACATATAATTTGGTCTCCAAGTTATGAACTTTTTCATATAATGAAATTTTGAATATTATTTTTGCTTCACTTTTAAGGTTAACTCCTTTTTTTAATTTAAATTTTATAATATGTCTATGTTAAATCATACATTGGACTAATTATAATGATTGTTCTCTGAAAGTCTGAAGTATTTCTGACTGGTAGAAATTGAGAAAGGGTGCATTTTGTACAGAAAATATAAGCCTACCAAAATTTTTACTATTTACATCCCAGTCACATAACAAGATTGACTCTAAGGTTACGCACATAAAATGAACTTAACAGCGATTTTCTTATGTCAATTTTAGTATTATCACAATTTCGTATCCTAGCAACCGCATGTATTTAAAATATAAAGCCACATAACAAGACTGACTCTAAGGTTCAATTGTAATTAATAATGCACATAAAATGAACTTAATAGTGATTTTCTTATGTCAGTTTTAGTATTATCACAATTTTGTATCCTAGCAACCGCATATAGTTAACATAGAGTGTGTTAACGCCACATAATAAGACCGACTCTAAGGTTCAATTGTAATTAATAATGCACATAAAATGAACTTAATAGTGATTTTCTTATGTCAGTTTTAGTATTATCACAATTTCGTATCCTAGCAACCGCATATGTTAACGCCACATAATAAGACCGACTCTAAGGTTCAATTGTAATTAATAATGCACATAAAATGAACTTAATAGTGATTTTCTTATGTCAGTTTTAGTATTATCATAATTTCGTATCCTAGCAACCGCATATAGTTAACATAGAGTGTGTTAACACCACATAATAAGACCGACTCTAAGGTTCAATTTTAATTAATAATGCACATAAAATGAACTTAAAAGCGATTTCCTTATACCAGTTATCATAATTTCGTATGCTAGCAACAGCGTACAGTTAACATAGATTGTGTTAACTCCACATAACAAGACTGACTCTGAAGAGCGGTTGTAATTAACAATGCAGATATGATAAGAAGCCATAAATTACTGTCTGTCTGAATTGAACTCTTCGTCCCTGCGGGTCCGTCCACCGTGCTCTACATCACGGAGGTAAACGTTCTGCTGCAAATTCTGATGTCACTCATTATCATAATCGCTGCTATCCTTGGGGAGGGGCGGGAACTCCTCAATCCGCCGCCGCCAGATTACGGCGCCCCCGGCTGTTTGAGATGCATAACAAATCGGTCGGATCGCGGTGTCACCTTGATTATGGTCAACGGGTGAAATACGCAGACAGATTCTGCAAACTCGCTCCGTCTCCAAGATGGATGGATGCCTATAGTTTGAGCTCCAGGCTAGATATGCGAGCTGAACACACAAACGGCATGCAAAAATATTTTTTTGTTAAAAGGAATGCTAAGATGTTAGTTCTACAACACAGAATTACAATATTACTTCTCCATTAAGGGGAGAAGGTAGTTAAATATGGCGAAAAACTAGTTAATAAAAAAAAAAGTTTAAAATAGTCTTTGATATGCGAAAAATACATTACATAAAATCAAAGCGCTTTTTGCCATTTTTAAATTCCTTATGTTAAAATTACCAAACTTTGTCAGATGTTTTGCTTTATTTCATACAAATTATATTGACCTAATTTTAAAATAATACTGTTAAGTTTGATATTAAAATTTCCAGTAGGCATTTAATATCTTTCTTTAATAGAAATTGGTTATTTTCTTGCATTTCAAAAATATCTTCCATATTTCTATAAATGAGCATCTAAAATATTTGTACTCCATCTGTTCCAAAATATGGTATAGAAGACTAATTAAATCTGTTCCAAAATAGAACATTTGTTAAAGTTCTCATTTTGTTACATCTTCTAAATTTTTACATTGATAAATTAACATAAGAAAAACATAAAAAAAATTAGGTGCGTTTCATTCTTTGTGATGTCAAATTAATAAAAGAAAAAATAGAAATTAATTCATAAAAACTAAATTACAACCTGTTTTTGTACTGTTGAGCCTTAGATATTTATTCAAAAATTTGCAACAGGAACACCACAGCAGGTGCCCATTTGATTTCTGTTCATAATGAACTATTTAAATAATTATAGTTTGATTACAGAAGATTAGAAAATATTTGTTGATATCTCAAACAATACCACACCGCGAAACATTTCGTGCGCGCATTCAATAATCAAACTTGTGTTTGTTACTGTACCATATTTTGGAAAGAACGTAATTTGTTTATGTTAAAAGAAAATCAAAATTCGAAATTTTAAATAAGGTGCTTTAGGAAATTTGAAATTATTTAAAAAAAACTGAAATATATCTATCTTAGTTTTTTATATTTGGGCTCCAATATTTCTAAAAGAAAAACTAATCTCGAGTTTAAGTTGTTGCAGAAATCATATTTTACAATAAAAGAAAATGATGTATAAATTACCAAAGAATGTCAAATTTCACTCTTCCCTCCCCTTAGGTACAATTTTGCAGATTGGTTGTTATGGTAACAAGCCATAAATATTAGTTTTATGAAATTTTTGCTTTGATTGTGACTGGTTTGATGATGGCACCAGCAGGTACACAAATCTAAAAGTAATTTTGTCAAAACTCTGGCAATATTGCACTGTGCCGCAAGTGGTACAATTTCAGTAAGCCCGGGTTCGACTCCCGGCATGGATATGGAGATTTATTTTTCTGCTACAGAGACTGAACGTGGGCCCATTCTCTTATATTGCTTGAACTGTGACACGTTGCAGTCCCGGTAGCTGAGATGGTTCATGAGGACCAAAAAATCCAATGCATGGATCTTAATGTTAAGTGAATTATTATTATTATTATTATTATTATTATTATTATTATTATTATTATCATCATCATCATAATTACACAGCGTTATAAGCTTAAAAGGTTTAGGATGAAAAATAAACGAGTTTGTAACTCGAAACCTCTTTATTACCAGCCTTTCGTTTAAGCGCTGAGTTGCCGCGATTTCCTGAAAAATGTATTCTTCTGCCGCTCTTATTAAAAAGTACAGGTAAACAAAATCGCGTGATATCTAATGTAGGTGTATAAGTTGCCACTTTCTATTGGCCGCTACATTCGAGGACTATTCTGTATTTCGTATCACAGAATCGTAGCAGAACACTTGAATGACATTGATATTTGAGTCTTTTAAAGGACTTAGGTCCGATTTCACCAAACTCATTTACCTTCAAAAATACTTTAAATGTACAATGCATACATTTTATCTATCCACGCCCACATAAATGCAGCTTCGCTGTGTACTACCGCGTCCGCTCTACATCCGCGAGCGTGGAAAGATAAAATGTATTCACTATACTTAAGTACCTACTAGATAAAGAGTCAAAGCATTTCATCGACATCATTTGTTCTTTAACTCTTTAAGCTATATTTATCTTAATTGATTAATAGTTTGTCATTTAAATTTTAAAGCTGTTTTAAGATTAGGAACTCATCATGACAGAAAGACTGTTGAACATTATTTTTAAAGAGTGTGATGATTTAATTCCAAGACATCGGACAATGATTCCAGACAGAACAGAATTTTTCGACATAATGGATGACAAAGATTTCCTAATTAGATTTAGATTATTAAAAAAAAAAAATTAGCACTCGATATGTTACTAAAAACGTGAAGATGATTTGAAATTTCCATCTGATAAGTAAGTGTGACACTAATTGATATATTAAGTGAGAAACACTTTTATTTTATATATTATGTCTAAAGGTCTAGACAAAAAATCATTTTACCTCACAATCTGGTAGCAAATCTAATTTTGTAAACGATACATTTTTAATCTGATAAAGCTTGCAGTTTGCTTTTATAGGTTATAACACTACTCATAAAGAACTGGTTTCCTTTTAAAAACAAGTTTTCACTCTATACTGAAATCTTAGCTTGTAAATTATTTAATGGTTAACGTATTTTAGCCAATTTAAATGCTATCCATTACAAGGCTATAAATGCAGTAATGACTTGGCAAAACTTGATGACAAATGAAGATCTGTTCTTAAACAAACATCATGGCCTTCTGAAATATATATTATTATGGAACAAGAAGATTGTAAAATCTTACAGAAAATTTAGGTAATTTAGTTTTACAATGGAGAAATGCACACAAACTTAATAGGCTTTAATTTCTCTCTTAATATAAATTATCTTTGGTTCAAGGAACTTTAGCAACATGGTGAAATTGACCCTTACCGTTGTTTATTAAATGCTTCGTACAGTACAAAATGCATAATGGTGCAAACAAACGGAATGGAAACACCAGTAAATTCACCTATAATTTCCGTAATACCGTCAATGATGGCTTCAGGTATTTCTTGGTGAACTTATAAAACACGTTTAGTACAATTCTCTTCTCATCACACACTAAAAGCTTTCCTTGGCGATGTTTCTAATAGATAGCCATGATTTTTAAACACACCATTTTCCAGAGATCCACAGAAGATGCTCCTTTTTTCTAATAAAATCTTCTTTACCATTGCTATTCTCCTTCTGACTTCCTGGCAGCAGCTCATGTTACTGCTTATAGTACAAATCAAGCATTTGAAGATGTCCATTTGTTCTATTGCCTCATTTCGAACTCGCACGTTTACCTTCTTTATTTTCCTTCCGATAACCATTGTTTTCGTCTTGTTTGCATTTGTCTTCAAGCGATGTGCTACTGAAAATAGTCGTATTTTGAAACATTTTATCATTTTTTTATTTTCCCGCTAAAAAGTACGGTTTCATGAGGAGTATTTTCGTGAAAATTTTATAACATAATATCAGTGTATTAAATCTAAAAATGAATTTGGTAGAAGTTGTGTTAATTCACGAGTTACGTGTAAGCAAAACTTTAAATTTAATTATCCAAATATATTTCTACGTTTTCAACGACAAGAATTCATTTTATTTCTTAGTGGTTAAAGCTGGAGTGATGAATCTTGGCATACTTATTCATTGACGTCTCTGTTGTGAAATGGAGCGTTTGATTCGCTGTATTCAGAAAAATTTTATTGCTAGAGAACTATAAAACGTAGAGCAGTATTATCGTTTTTAAATTAATGTTTGAACATGAAGAAATTACATATTTTTTTACAAATGAACAAATGAGTACCTAGGACAATACTAATGATCCATTGCACAAAAAATTAAATTAAAATATTTATTTTTATAAATAGGATTTTCACTAAAATATGCTTAATTTTTTAAGTGTTTATGAAAAAATATTGAAATTTAAAAATGTGTGATTATGATATTGATACTCATATTCTGAAAAATTTAAACTCTTTAGCTAAAAAATTGTGGATTTTAGAAATTCGAGTATCTCAACGTCTTAATTAAAAAGGTGGACGACTGCAACTTCCGGTGCCAATAACTTGACAGTGTTTGAGAGTTGCATAAAACATCTTTGCTGTTTTACATTGATGATAGAATGTTTCAGAAGAGAATGTTTTATTTTCGCTGGCAGAGTTAAGGCCATAAAGCCTTCTCTTCCACTCAACCAGCCTTTATCAATACAATAGTTACATACATATTTAAATTATGAATATTTAAAATACACTTAAAAATTCTCCAGCAATATTCTTGAGTTAAGTTTTAACGACTAGTACATGTTTCTTTTTTTTTTTAATTGAAATAAAACTATAAGAAAAAGTAATAACTTAATTATTTATGAGCTAATGTAATTCAGTTCAATCTATATGCAATATGTAAAGAATTATAAATAAGTTGAGATAGCTAGTTGGTTAAAATGATGAGAATTAATTTAAGGGGAGGCAGAGGTGAATATTTAAAAATCCACAAAATTTATCCGATTTGTTTGAAATTGATCATGGATACTAAGTATGTTATTAGTAATGGTCATACCAAGTTTCAACTTTCTAAGTACAATAGTTCTGTAAATATTAATAATTTTATAAAACTTTATATCGTTTGATATAAAATGCTCCATGAACCATATTGTAAGAAATTTTCAATATTTCTTTTTATTTATATGTTCAGAGAAGGTATATAAATAATGATAAGTATTAGTTTATTATGGGAATAATATAGTAATACAGTTATCTTGGTTTTAATTTCATACTTTTAAGGGCACAAAATCAAAAACTAACATCGGAATATCAAAATAAAGATAATAAAAACGGAAAAAACCAAATTTTCATATTTTCTTCAGTTTTGTTCGAAAATTTCACCTCTGCCTCCCCTTAACATAAGTTTACTGGAACTTTGTTATAGGGACCAAAATATAAATCTGAAATATATTTATATAATGAGAATATTAATGTAATGAAATTTTGCCATTAGAGGTTTTGTATTCTATTTAGAGAAATTAATGGTAACAATAAGAATGGACAGATGTTAGTTTCAGTATAAGTAACAAATATTAATCAGTAATGAATCTGTTAAGCAATAATTTATGTAATTTTAACCTAATTGAAGTTATTGTCCAACGATCCCTTACATCACTGGAAAGCGAGTTCCAATGTCTAGCAACTGTAACTGATGCCATAAGCATATTTTCCCCTCATTGGAGTCGCCATGATTGAGAAATCAAACACAAAAATTTGTCTTTTCTACTGTTATAATTGTTCAATAAACGAGTTTTCTGCGAGAAACTATTCCCTGGTCTGGGATTAGCGATCGGGACTCTTGCACCGAAATTCATTGGTTTGAATCCCGCTTCTATTGATTACTTGGTTTAGATATTTTTTGAAGTTGTCTCCAATTGTAAAGCGAATGTCAGGTAACCCCATAAATGGATGTTCGCAGCTACCTGTCCGGGGACGGCACGACGTTCAGCGAGCAGGGCGCGCTGAAGCCCACGGCTGACGGCAGCGACCACGTGCTGGTCAAGCAGGGCTCCTTCTCCTTCACCAGCCCTGAGGGCAACCCCATCAAGCTCACCTACGTGGCCGACGAGTACGGCTTCCGCCCCGAGGGCGCGCATCTACCCGTGGCGCCGCCCGCAACCTTCTAAACTATCTACGTTTCCGTGTAGCCATGTTCCTTGTTTTTGTAGCAATAAATACATTCTAACTTAACCTCTCTCACTTTGGGCGTACACCTACGTTCCTCCTCACTAGATATGGATGGGGGGTAACTTGGGAATTGACCATCACATAAAAATATAATCCCCTCCATTGTTCTCCTTGGGCTCCTCTTCTTCTTGAATTCCTTCTTCTCCGTCTATTTACTTTGTTCTCCTTGTCCCTCCTTGTGTCTCCCTTTTCCTCACTGTGTTTCTCTTGTCCTACAGTAGAATCCCGATTTTCCGTCACTCTATTAACCGATTGGTGGATTAACCGACTGTCTTTCTCTCTCGCTCTTATTTATGTAGAAAAAAAATATGACGTACTGTATATTACATTAGCCATGCTAACGTTTTTTTTCTACAGAGTGTTTTTGAAAAAAAAATTAAACCATTTTTTTCTTACTCGTTCTCAGTCTAACCTTTGTTAAAACCCTTTCCTATAAAAATAGCTTTAATTGTCCAAAAGTCCCAAATTCCAAAAGTTTACCTAGTGCCCATATCAGGAACATGTGCACATGATATGGCCACCCTTGTTCCATATTCTACAAATCGTGATTGATAGCGCAGTTGTGCTAAAATTAAATAATTTTGGTGTAAAATGAATAAACATGACACTTAATAACCTTTTTATAATTCAAAGTGTGTTTTTCCGTAAAAAATTAAATTGTTTTCTTAAAATACAAAATTTTTGTGTAATTCCAGCTATAAGCATTTAAATTTGTCAGGTGAAAAATAAAAGTGAAATGAATTGATATGACCATGGTGCATTCAATATGGTCATATAGGAACAGGAAAGCTTTCCGAAAATCGTTTGATCTGAACAACTCGTAAAAGAACACCATCAATGACAATACCAATCAACAGAACATTAAAAACTGAATGGAGTACGATGGTTTTTGAAACAAGTCTTTGAAAAACAAATAGGAGACTTAAGAAAAATAAGTGTATAAACCGCAAAACAGGCAACTGACGCCATATTGACCTGATTGGATGCAAACGATCAAGTGACATACCTAAGCCCTTTCACTGGATGCTGCTGCAATTTAGCGGATTTTTTTATTAACTAACTCACAATAAGGGGTGGCCATATCAGGAACATGGCCATAACAGGAAATTTATATTACATTAGTACGAATTTTTTTCTACAGACTGTTTTCTTTACAAACCTTTACCCTTAAATACAGTATGGTCTACTCTTAAAGAGGCTGTACTGTCTAACTTTATGCAAAATGTCTTCTACAGGTGTCAAAAGAAAACGTGTTGTGCTACGAAAAAAGTACAAGTAATTGAATGGTTTGGAAAAAGAGTAACTGTGGTTCATCTCGCATCAGAATTGAAATAGAAATTACAGCTGTGCACGATTTAATGAAAAACAAATATAAAGTGTATAAATCTACAAGAGACCTGTTCAGATACTGTATTTTTCATAGTGGCAGATAGTTTCATATGGTTGAGAGGAGTTTTTTAAATTGTGAACTCCATGTTAAAACACGGAAAAGAGGAAATTATTCCCTTGAAACTCTTATTCTCCTTGAAAACCCTAATACGGATTTTATTTTTTCGATTGAACGTTCATTCACAACCTTCATTACCACGGATAATGTTCCACTGTATTTGTATTTCCCTTGTGCTCCTTGTATTCCTCTCGACAATCTTTTATTCCCCTTCCCCTTGTCCTCTTATATTCCTCTTGTACTTTTCATATTCCCCTTGTTCTCCGTGTCTTTCCGTTATCCCTATTTTTTTCCTATTTTCCTTATATAACAACATAGGGTTAAGTGGCAGGATACTTTCTCAAAGCTCGAAAACAAAGCAGAGAAATCATGTTAAAAATTAGTTATCAAATACAAGCAAGCTCATGTCCTGGGATGTTTCTTTCTTTACAATTTTGTTTTACTGTAGGGCCTAATTTTATACGTTCTTTCCCTTACTTATTATTTAAAAAAATTCAACTGGAAAATGCACCCGTTAACACATTGATGATACTACTGCGTGTTCAGTTCATGGCTCGCTGTATGTCGTCATGTGGCTAGCCGATGAGCCTAGAGAATACAATCTTCCTACACTTCCGCAAAGGCGTATTACCTATGTGCCAGAGAAGTTGCCTAGCAAGAACGGCGTTCATTCTGAAGAGTACGTACCGATACGTACGGTAACGCCGGTAGTGGCAGGAATGTGAACTGTTTGGAAACACGTACAGAGATGAGTTTTTTCTTACTGTCGGGATATGGGGACAGGGTTAAGACGATTACGTACAGTATTTGTTGACATTAACTTGGACGGTCAACATGGACACGGAGCATTTGATTTGTGTTGTGGAATGTTGCCGTACGCAACCGATAACAAATGCCCTGCGTACGACTTGCCCACGCAAAACACAGTACGAAAGAGGTTATGGTAGCACACAGACCGTACAGACCGCCATCTGTTGCTACGACGTTGTTCAGGTTGAACGCCTTGAATAATAGGCAACTTCTCTGACATAAAAGCTGAAACTCGCTTCAAATCGCTTACTCACAACAGTGACATCATAACACACTTTGAAATGAACACCCAGTAAATTTCTACTATTAAAATTTCCATAAAAAATGATCTATGCTAAAACGCTACAACATGCTAAATCCTAAAATTAAGAGTGCTATAAATTCTAAATTTGTAGTTTTAAGTTACTAAAAATCTACAGTACATGCATGAAAGGTGGCACTACTTGGTCTCTGGTGACGTAAGAAAGGGAATGATCTACATAAATATATAACAAAATGGTAGAATGAGGGACACTGTCTGCCAATGGAAATCGTCTACAAGAGCGTCGGAATGTGAGAAAGTGGCGCTTACCAAGTTCATGATTGGCTACTTATGCGTGACACAGCACTATAGTCCAATCGGCGATGTATTTGGTGACAGAAAAGGGAATGTTCTGCACAAGAGTGTAAAAAATTGCGTAGAAACCAATCAGTTACTACTGTTCGCTTATCAAGTTTAGGATTGGCTACTTGTCTGGCATAATACTCTCCTCTGACTGGTCATCCTTCACCTACGATGTATTTGGTGAGAGAAAAGGGAATGGTCTGCACAAGAGTGTAAAAAATTGCGTAAAAACCAGCAAGTTACTACTGTTCGCTTATCAAGTTCAGGATTGGCTACTTGTCTGACACAGTACTCTCTTCTGACTGGTCATTCTTCACCGGGGTTTTGTCTACGATGTATTTGGTGAGAAAAAAGGGAATGGTCTGCACAAGTGTATAAAAAATTACGTAAAAACCAGGACTACTCTTCGCTTACAAAGTTCAGGATTTACTACTTGTCTTTATATACTTTCTTCTAAACGTGTAATAGTCAATTAAATCCCGTTCGAATTTTTTATTGTCTCAAGATAGATCAAAACCTCTAGTGAGATTAGTGTTTATAGAAATGTTCCTTTCTAAATGGAAGGGTTGATGTGTCTGATCTTTTTGTCCAAAGATCTCTCATTCAATTTAAATTGCAATTATGTCTTATGGTACTTTTGAAACACCTTGTATAACAAATAATAAAAGCGGAAAGAATTAAAAGGGGCTTATCTAACCAACTGCTCTGATCAGTTCCTCTTAAACATTGTGGAATGTTAACACATTTTGGGCAATTTCTGTCCAAGCAGAACTTATCTTTTCAATTAGCTTAAGAACTAATAAAATCATTCAATTATTACTTAACGAAGTAAAGCGTTCGATGAAACAAGAGAGGTGAAAAAGAAAATAATAAGGGAAAGAGATAAATGCGAAGAAGTAGCACAATAATTTAAACATAACAGGAAACAATGATCGGGACATCGCTGCCAGGACCAGTTTCCAGTTCCTTATGGGGCAGCTCTTATGAGCTGGACTACCGTCTTATAAGCATTGCCACGAAACTCGATATGGACACATTACATGCGACAGTTAAGTCTATATTTTCATCGGTTTATAGTCGATTTTGCGCAAATTGCCGTGTTAAAGAACAGCTGTGCCCATTTCAAGTGTCTTTCTAATATATTGTTCGCTAATTTAATGTACGAAAGCTTTTAAAATTCGCATTCTTGGAACGACTTCACGAAATGTTTCCGCGGTCGCGTTCCTCGTCTGTCACAGCGTACAGTCGCTGCGAGTTAAACTAGCAGTTGTTTCGTCTTCACTTGTTTCGTTATTCGGCTGTCGTTCATTCTTCGGAAGATGCTGTTCTCAAACTACGCAACAGCCTGCAAGGCTGGTCCTCCCGCTAAAATGCAGCATAATTTGTGACACAAACGCAAATTTAGCTTAATTTTAATTCATATATTATCAAGGGCACTCTCTAATTTAATAAAAGTTGCTGAAAATATTCTTTTTACAACAACTTCATATAAAGTGCACATTTTTGTGATCGATTTTTACGGTCTTATACATTGAAGTACTGTTTTGACTGTTTTCTAGAAATCAGCTTTGATACTGTTCAAGAATTTAAATATTTGGGTAGTATAATTTGAGGATGTGAAGAACGGAATAAAAAATGCAAATAGTGCATTTTGTCCAGTTGTACCCAATATGGAAATCTTATGTTATATCTAGATCTACAAAATCTTTAACAGTAATGTGAAATCAGTCTTATTATATGGCTGTGAGATATGGAAAACAAGTAAAATTATACAAAATAAACTGCAAACATTTGTTAATAATAATAATAATAATAATAATAATAATAATAATAATAAAGCTTTATTTATACCCAGGAAATTCCAATAATAACGATGACATATTAATTAATAAATGAATAATGTAATTTGATGCTACTTTGTTTCATTGATATATATCTTTATACAAGGGGACCATGTTAAAAACAGTTGCTGCAGATCTGTGATTTCCGTATCAGATGGACTTGGAAAAGATTCACGTGAGACTTCTTTTAACATGTAAAAGGTTAAAAAGTAAAAATTTTCTTATCTTTTCTCTTATAAAGAATTTTAACTTTTCTGAAGAATTTCTCGGGGCAAAATATTAACTTCAATACATTTACTCATATTTTTACTTACAAGAATAATCTGGTTTGAATTAAAATGTCTTCGTTATTTTATTTGTAGTCTTCTTTGTCTCCCTAATCTTTTGTAAGTAACATCTTTAAAACTAATACATTTCTTTCAAATAATTTTACAAATACTTTTTTTTTTGTTTTTATCGCAGAAATGATTTTTTTTTACATAAGCACCAGAATTTCTGGAAAATTTTGCAACAAATTTACTGTCATAAAGCAGTCATATTTGAATACAAAAAACTGTTTAAAAGAAATGCATGCATGAGTTCAGAATTGGGTTTGAAATGGAAAATATTGATAGAAACATAACGAATATTTTTCTATGCAAAAGAATATTTTAAAATAGAATATCATGTTTGAAAATGTTTGACTTATAGAGTTTCTCAAAATCTAGTAAAGATTTAACAAAACAATCTCTTTATTTCATGAAATAATTAAAAATTTGGATAAAAATTAATATGAATTTGATTCTCAAAACTAACATTCAGAAACTGATTTCATAATTTTTGCTTCATGTGAACAAATTTTACTCTAACCTATATGAAATGCCACTGAGGACATAGGTAGTAAAGTTCTGCATGAAATAATCTAATACAATAATACATTACACAAAAGACTACAACATTATTCTAACAAATCCAAAATTCAGACACAAAATAATTTACCAAACAACAACTTAGGTTATAGTTTTGTTGATTCTGTATCAATCTTGTATTGTATTATATTGTATTGTATTTACATTCCATGGTATTCGTACATTGCTTCACAGCTAGAATGTGGAACATGTCAAACGAAAAAGAAAATCTTAATACTACTATAAAGTCTTAGGCTAATTATAGTCACACTCTAGTTGAAATATATACAGAAGTGTTTTAAAATGTAGTCTACTAGTACAACACAAAGTTTTAGTAGTCTATCAATATTTAATAGAACACAGAAATATTCATAAAGCTTTGTTCACCTACAGAATAGAAGGCGTGAGAAATTAGGCACTTCTTTAATTTGGCCCTAAATAATCTTATGTTTTGAGTTTCATTTCTCATATCCATAGGTTACTGCCATATAACGCACTCCTTTCTGATAGCACGATAGACTTGCCGATGGAGTATGAAAGTCATTTTTGACGTGTATTTATGCTATGAACTGATGAATTAGTTACAAAGTTTTCACGATTAAATATTATGAGGAAGATTATTAATGAAAAAAAAATATACTGACAAGCCATGGGCATTATTTGTAGTTTTTTGAAAATAGCCCTACACGATTCCCTGGATTTGGTACCTACTATTATTCTAATTACTATTTTTGTAGTAGGAATATACTGCTAGTATCTGTGGAATTTCCCCAGAATATTATTCCAAAACTCATTACCGAGTGAAAGTATGCAAAGTAGGTCTATATTGTTTTACTATCTCTTGCATAGATCTAATAGCAAAACATGCTGAATTTAGTTTGGGGGTAATTTCTTTAATATGATTTTTCCAATTTAACACATTAGACACATTGTCACTGACTTCTATACGCAACCTAATTTTCAAGCGCAAATGTTACAACAGAAATACTGTTTGACTTGTGGTATTTTCTACAAAATGGTATATCTATACCTATAGAACAGGAATTAGCAATAAACTCGATTTCGTTAAAATTTGACTTAAAGGGTTTCTTTAAAAACCGATTCATTTATGACAGAACCTGTATGCTTGTTGGTGCATTTATTAATCACATTTCGCGTTTATCTCTAATAACAAAAATATACACTTACGATTGAAAACTGCTAAAATGCTATTCTTTTGGTCTGTAACAACCAGCTCATGCCGCCAGAGAAATATATACTCGTATGTCGTGAGAGAACAATTAAAATGAAAAATTCAATAGTACATTATGCAACGAGCCTATAATGAAGGTAATTAAGAAGTGAGTATGGATATTTATGAAACGAGCGCAAGCGAGTTTCATAATTTTCATACGAGCTTCTTAATTACCATTATAGGCGAGTTTCATACGACTTTTTATGCTCGACCATATTTCTAACTTGATATTATTAATTTTTAGCAATGTCCCGTATGTTGTGAGATGTGCGCAGACGCGAAAGTATTGATTTTTTCCGAGGAACAGATGTTCACATTGACCTTGCTAGGCCATAAGAACCTACAGAGATAACATTGAAATTAAATTAGACATTGAAAAACGAGATGACAAATTGAATTTATTTGAATATTATTTACAATTAACGCTAATTATTATAGTAACAGAACATAACCTTCTGCGACAGTATTGGATTTCCAGCCTCCGTGACTTTTCGTTAATTCTCTTTCGATTGCATATTCGAGGATAATCGATACTTGCGGTTTTATAACGGTAGAAAGCTGACCTGTCATTGGCTGAACAGTCGTAACCTGAGTCGTCATTGGCTGAAAGACCTGACCTTTAATGAGTAGTTGTACTTTAATGACATGCATTAAAGGTCTGCTACCAGGTGTATAATTACTACATTTCGGCATGGTCGAGCATAAACATACTAAAGACACCGTGAAAGGACAGACATGATCCACCTAAACTGACATTGCAATACCGACCCACGATTCACTGGGGCACAGTTGAAAGCAGGGCGTCGGAGATAGACGGGAATAAGCCTCAAGAACGTCATCACTCACAGTTCATGATGATAATAATGGTGATGATGATGATTGATGATAAATTGTTCGTAATTACATTATGCCCGAGGAGAGATTCGAACTCAACACACGCCTCTTCTGGGAGAGCAGGAAAAACCGTTTGATCGAACTTCCTCATCGTATCGAGTTGTCGGCCAGGTCATTGACCCGCGTGGTTCACAACTCACGAAAACAGAGGAGCTCTATTTCCTTGGTCTGCACGCAACGTGACCTCGATGGCCTTGTACTCCCTGGATCCGAAGTTCGAACCTTAAATCTCGCCCAGGGCGACGGTATTTTAAAGGGAAGTGGAAAGTAAAGTCGGGGGTTCCCTGACTGAAAAGGCTGTAGGTAAAATTACAGGCCAGCTCTTTTACTGCCTCATTAAGTTGTCTACTTCGTGAACAGATGTCTCTACGGGCCAACGTCTCGATTGAGATCACAGATGTTTCGCAGGATATGCAGTGAGACCTCTGGCGGACAAATAAGGAATGTAAAAATTGTGATATAAAGAGTCGCCGAGATCCCAAATGTAAACTTACGCTATACGCTGATGATACTGTTATTTATACTAAGCACATAAACATTCATTTTGCTTGTCTACAAATGCAGGAAGCCTTAAATATCATAATCCAATGGTCCACAAAATGGCGTCTTAAGATAAATGGCTCCAAGTCGCAAGCAGTTGTTTTCACAAGAAGATTTCTGCGGCAATTTCAGCCCTTCACCATCCAAAATGAAAATATACCTTTCACAACTACCGTCAAGTATATTGGAGTTCTTCTTGACAAAAGACTTACTTTTAAACATCACGTCACACATATTCGTGAGAAGGCCTTCCAAAGATACATTTTCAAGAGTTATACATCTTTAAGGGAAGACTCCACTGAAAATCATGAAAATTTTTCCAAATTTTTTTTTAGCTATTTCATTTATTCAGAATTTATATTTTCATACCCCAAATGGATTCAGCTCAATTATGATTACAAATACTCGTATGTTTACACTTTTTAAATTAAGGCTGGAAGGGGGCGCGGAATTTAAAGAGCTGTCAAAATTGTTTTTCATCGAAGAATTCTTTTTAAAATTTCTGATTACAAATCTAGTAACTTATTTTGTTGGCTCCCTGAAGTTACTAGATGAATGTAGCGGAGGAGAATATGAATTTACATAAATATTCATTTTATTTTCAAATCTATTTTTCTGTGTTCATTTTTGTTGATTCAACAGCAACTTTCTTATGCCAAATATTAATCAATCTGGATGAAATTTTTACTGCAAGTATTTATGAGGTATCTGCATGTTTCTATGCATTTATTTTGTGAGAAATGCTACTGGTTTATTTTATTAATATTTGTCCTAAGAAAAATATTAATAAAATAAACTAGCAGCATTAAGAAAAAATAATAAAATAATAAAATAAACTAGCAGCATTTCTCACAAAACAAATGCATAGAAACATGCAGCTACCTCATAAATACTTGCAGTAAAAATTTCATCCAGATTGATTAATATTTGGCATAAGAAAGTTGCTGTTGAATCAACAAAAATGAACACAGAAAAATAGATTTGAAAATAAAATAAATATTTATGTAAATTCATATTCTCCTCCGCTACATTTATCTAGTAACTTCAGGGAGCCAACAAAAAGTTACTAGACTTGTAATCAGATAATTTAAAAAAAGAATTCTTAGATGAAAAACAATTTTGACAGCTCTTTAAATTCCACGCCCCCTTCCAGCCTTAATTTAAAAAGTGTAAACATACGAATATTTGTAATCAGAATTGAGCTAAATCCATTTGGGGTATGAAAATATAAATTCTGAATAAGTGAAATAGCTAAAAAAATTGGAAACATTTTCATGATTTTCAGTGGAGTCTTCCCTCAAATATCAAAACAATGCTGTACAAAGTATTAATTCGATCTAACATGACATTCTGTTGTGAAATATGGGCTCAAGCAAATACACGACATCTTCAACGATTAGACGGACTTCAACGAGCCATCTGTAGAACCATCACTGGGGCGGACCATCTCATCCGAAATAGCCAACTGTACGACGATCTTGGCATACTGTACTTCTCAGCTTATATCAAAACTCTTCGTACAAAATTTCTAGCATCCCTCCACAACCATCCAAATCCACTAATAAGTAAAAATATACCGGTTCCTCTTACATGACATTATCAATTTGCTCACTCTACTACCTATTGGTAGAGTTACGTTGCCATGAAATATTTTAAGTTCTAACTTGCCACATGACCTCCTACATTTCTTTTGAAAGGAAAGGGTCAATTTCGACCTGGTACTTATGAAGAAACAATCATTGAAAGAAAAAAAAAAAAAAAAAGAGTCTCCGAGAATGATTGGTAGAGTTTCATGAGGTTGCAATGAAGTATGTATTAAGTGTAATAGATTGAAAGTGATTTATTTAATTCAGTAACGCAAAATGATTCCGAACAACATTTGTAAGTTTCAATATGGACACCATTAACTGTACACTGACGCTCAAAGATATCTCACGTACGATTTTATGATCGTGTAAGCGAACTTTCCAACCACGGGATAAGTCAGAACCAAAATATAAAAAAATTGACAAATTTTGAAATAGTTCCGCCAGTTCTCAACAGATGACACCATTATTGGGACCGTTAAAAAGTGTCAGAGAAAATGATTATGTAGATTAAGCATAAACTACTCTCATAATTGACAATATCAGCGGTTTCCAGCTAAACACATTGTTGTTTTACATTGAGTAGAGAAGAATGAAATATTGAATTCTATAATGAGGGTACATTTATGTAGATTGGCAACACTGACTATTATCTTCGCCATCTATTCATAGAAGTAATAACTAAAGAAGCCATACTTACAACAACAAATTATCGAACACTATCGATCAATAGGGTCAGAGATCTTTGAACGCCAGTGTACATTTACGTTCAAAGATACGATTTTATGATCGTGTAAGTGAACTTTCCAACCACGGGATAAGTCAGAATCAAAGATATAATAAATTGACAAACTTTAAAATAGTTCCGCTAGTTATCAATAGGTGACACCACTATTGAGACGATTAAAAAGTGTCGGCGAAAATAATGATTATATTAACCATAAATTATTCTCATAACTGACAATAAGCTTATGAACGGTTTCCAGTGTTCTACATTGTGTAGAAGGAGATGAAATATTGAATTCTGTAATGAGGGTATATTTATGATTGGCAAAACTGACTATTATCTTCGCCATCTATTCATAGAAGTAATAATTAAAGAAGCCACACTCCACACTTACGCCAACAAATTGTCGAACACTATTGATTAGTAGAGTCAGATATCTTTGAACGCCAATACACTGACGTTCAAAGGTATCCGATCTACGATTTTATGATCGTGTAAGCGAACTTTCCAACCACGGGATAAGGCAGAACCAAAGGTATAAAAAAATTGACAAACTTTGAAAGAGTTCCGCTAGTTCTCAATAGGTGGCACCATTACTAGGGCAGTTAAAAAACTGTCAGAGAAAATGATTATGTATATTAAGCATTAATTATTATCACAATTAACAATATCAGCGGCTTCCAGCTAAACCCAGTGTTGTTTTACAGTCAGTTGAGTAGGAATATTTATCTACAATTGGCAACAGTGACTATTATCTTCGCTATACTGGATGTTCATTTCAAAGTGTGTCATGACGTCACTGTTGATGAGTCAGCGATTTCAAGCGAGTTTCAGCTTTTGTGTCAGAGAAGTTGCCTATTAATCAAGGCGTTCAATCTGAACTTGAGAACGTGTAGGTATAACTTGAACGTCGTAGCAACAGATGGCGGTCTGTACGGTCTGCGTGCTACCATAACCTCTTTCGAATAGTCGTACGCAGGGTATTTGTTGTCATCGGTTGCGTAGGTGCACACATTCCACAACACAAATCAAATGCTCCGTGTCCATGTTGACCGTCCAAGTTAATGGACAAAAGTAATCGTCTTATCTATATCCCGACAGTAAGAAAAAGCTCACCTCAGTACGTGTTTCGAAACAGTTCACATTCCTGCTACGACCGGCGTTACCGTACGTATCGGTAGGTACTCTTCTGAATGAACGCCGTACTTGCTAGGTAACTTCAACAAAGAAAACAATAAGTTGATGTCCTATCCAACCGAACAAATGATTTTTTTATTACCCTATGCAAGCAGAAGTGGTGTAAGTCAAAAATGGGTAATTTTAAACATTCTGTAAAATTTGCAATTTATATAGAATTCATTAGTATTAGCACGAAACATAGGGAACAGTATCGGATAACAATGAGTGATAACCTGATTGACATGGTTACGTTTCTGTGATGTCGCATGAAACGTAACCATGTCATTCAGGTACTACCATATGGTGGTAATGAAAGAAAAATGTGACTTTCCCCTATTAATTTACTTTGCGCTGTATTTTACGGAATTTTTATTTTAAACCTCATTACCCAATCTGACTTACACCACTTCTGCCGTGAACGGCTCATATTATATTTGCTGGCGTTAAACTGCGGGTTGCGGACTGCACGATGGTAAAGAATCGGGTAGTTGATCAGGAAGTAATACTGAAATTTTGTAATTTTCTAGTTCGGTTTTTAGCATTGCGAATACATTTCCGTTTTCATGCTTCTCTTCTTTACAAAACAATTTCTGTTAGTTAAGACAGAACTACGGAGTCCAAACGTGTGATAATTAAGACACTGGAGTAATTGGAACAATATTTTAACCTTAAATTGGAACAACTCTGTCCCTTACACTTGTAAGACAATGTGAGAGTTTTAAGTTTGTGTAAAAAGCTTATATATGAGCAATTAATATTATCTCCAACTTTTGAAAACCCTTTACAAATAACTATTTTGTATATAAATCCCACAAGGGTAACTGCCCTTCAGTAAGGGTTGCCAAAAGAACAGCATATTAAACAAATAAAAATAAACATTTGTATTTTCAGTATTATGATTATTATTTTCAAAAGGAAGCTACTCTTGGGAAGGTATATTTGTGCCCAATCGATTTTTAACCAGTAATTCATGAATGAAATTTGCGAAGGAATTGCTGATATTTACGGCCATCATGCACTCAGCTGTGAGAGGAGCAAGGGTCGCATTCCCAGACATACGTCACTCAATGATATCATTAAAAGATCTCTGACTTCTTGTGGCATCCCGTCTCTTTTGGAACCACCAGGTATTAGTCGCGCGAATGGTAAACGACCCGATGGTCTGACCTTAATTCCATGGTCTAGAGGAAAATCTTTAATTTGGGACTCCACTTGCGTTGACACTCTAGCTCCATCTCACTTGCCGAATACCTCCAGACGCGCAGCTGCTGCTGAATTAGCCGTGAAAGAAAAAGTCAATAAATATGCTCATCTTTTAGATAATTATACCTTTATCCCCATTGCTGTGGAGACCTTCGGTCCTCGGAGTCATGACGCTAAAGTTTTGGTATCTCAAATCGGCCAAATTTTGATCTCCATTACTGGTGATCGTCGTTGCACTATTTATTTGCGTCAACGTTTAAGTATTGCATTTCAACACGGAAATGCAATGAGCGTTTTGGGTACTCTTCCAGAGTCCAGCCCTTTGGACGAACTTTTTCTCCTGTAAAATTTATTATGTCTATGTAAATGTTTATATTTAGTTTTTATATATGTGTAATTGTAACGGTGAAAATATTGTTGATCAAATAATTTTTTATTTTTTTTTTTTTCATAAGTGTATATTATTTTTGGGAGCGTGTTTTGTAAGTAATTTTATGAGGTTGTTATTGATATGCTGATAAATTATTTTTAGTAGAATATAATTTTATGGCGAGATATATCTGTTTTAAAATAACAATGCGTTTTTATTCATGGCCAAGTCAGATTAATATACGAGTAAATGTTTTTTTTTTCAGTACTGTATTCAACAAATTCCAAAATTTGGAACATCTACGGCTGACCACTAGGATCCAGAATACAAAGCAGAGGTTAAATGAAAAATACAATATGATTGCGGAGAGAATACAGAACAATGATAAATTTAAAAATAAAGTACAATTTATTTCGAAGAAACATGAGATGAAAATACATTGAAGAGTAATGAAATGAAGTGAAAAAAAAATTACATAGTATTATACCAGTGATTCTGTAAAATGGATAATTAATCTCACAATACCATTAGACAAATTTTATTAATGTCCTCATTAGAAAATTTAAGAGAAAGGAGAATGGTTTTGGTTAACTTAAATTAAGTTCGCTTTAAATAATGAACCTCAGTTACGAATGAAATGAATATCATACACAACACGTATTTCTTAAACTGGGACGGACTGTAAAGAAAACAATTAAAGCAGTATTGTACATTATTCTGTAATTTTGCTTAAATTTATAATGTTTCTATCAATTGAAGAGTCCTCTGCAAGAATGATGGATGTCATTTGGAATACATTTTGCAGGAGAAGCAATTGAAAGTTTGAAATGCTTAGCACTCAAAGCTTAACTGTGATTTTCCGATCATTACTGGACAATGACTATCAGTGTTAATGCCATGTAACTCTCTATGTACATTCTATATGTCTTAAGCTATGCACTGACAATCTTGAGCAAGATTTCCAGACAAGAAAGTGACATCCATCATTCTTGCAGTGGACTCTTCAATTACTTTCCCTGTTATTTTATTTAAATTGTTGCATAAATTAAAGTCTAGTACATTCCAAGATACATCGTCATTTAAGTGTTAATATTTAAATTCTGGATTTTTGTTATTTTACTTGTGCTGTCTCCACATTTAAGGTGCAGCTCTGCGTTGTTAACTTGGCCATTTCCTGATATGGCCATCCCCCTCTTGCCCCAAAGTTATTTTAACTAAAAAAATCAAACGCTAAATTGCAGCAGCATCCAGTGAAAGGGCATCCTGGTATGTCACTTGATCGTTTTCCATCCAGTCAGGTTGAGCAATATGGCGTCAGTTGCCTGTTTTGCGGTTTTCATGTGACCTCTTCTTATTTTTCTCTCGTAAGTCTCCTTTGTTTTATGCATGTTTTTCAAAGACTTGTTTGAAAACCATCGTGTCCATTCAGTTTTTAATGTTCTGTTGATTTTGTTTTAGTTGATGGATATCTTTACGAGTTGTTCATAATCAAACGATTTTCGTGAAAGCAATATTCTGCTCACTGATATGACCATATCAAATACTTAGCCTTATCAAGTTCATTTCACTATTTATTTTTTCACCTGACAAATTTACATGCCTTAATAGCTGGGATTTACGCAAAAATTTTGTATTTTAAGACAAAACAACTTAATTTTTTATGGAAAACCTGTTTTGACAAACACTTTTGAATTATAAAAAGATTATTAATGTCATGTTTATTCATTTTAAACCAAAATTATTTAAAGGCACAACTGCGCTATCAAACTGAAAACAATCACGATTTGTAGAACATGGAACAAGGGTGGCCATATCATGTGCACATGTTCCTGATATGGCCACTAGGTAGACATTTGGGATTTGGGACTTTTTGGACAATTAAAGCTATTTTTATGGGAAAAGGAAATTATTTTAAAAAAGTCCATTAGACTGAGAACGAGTAAGAAAAAAGTGGTTTACATTTTTTTCAACATGGCGGCTTGAAAAATTCTCAAACGTTAGCATGGCCATATCTGGGACACCTACCTTACTAGAACTCATGCTCTCGTCTGGCGATCTACTGAACAAGTCAAGTCGCTGAACGGAGGTGAACTCGATTGCGACATCGCTGCATGGCATGGTGCTCATTTCGAAACATCTGTCTCTGCAAGTGATACCCGCCGTGGGATGGAGATCCACCAGAACAAGAAAATATTAAGAAATCGATACGCTGCACAGAGGCGCGTGCAAAACAGAAGCAAGGAGCTGCATTCGTGTCAGAAAAGCCTTCTCCAATTTGTTAGTTTAAGTACTAAATGATTCCGTATTTTAGAATCCAGATGTATGTAGTTCAATCACTAAGAAACATATTTCTAATTTAAGGGGTTAGGTACAGCTTATAGCATTAACATTTTTGGAAATATTCAACTTTTTTTCCTCCATTAATGTATCGTGTACAATAATGAAAATTGGTATTTGTAAAACATTGTCCTCCTGCTATAAGAAAATAGTAATATGCGTTACAAGAGCGGTATGTTGAAATTTTCATGTTCCAGGAAAAGTTTGAAAAAGCGAAACGTAGTTGAGCTTTTTTAATTTCCGAGAACATGAAAACAAACATACCGCTCGTGTATCGTACATTATTTTGTGCTTAGATCGTTTATTACATACCTGAAAGAGGATTTTCTAATTAGTTGCAATGAAATCTCCATCTTGGTTTCTGTTCAATGACGGCAAATTTACAAAACAAAAATGCCTATCTTCAACATTGTTGCTTTAAAATTTTTTCTGTGTTTACTATACTCCAGCAGGCCGTGATATACGTCTGTCTTTTTTTCCCCCAGTCTATAAATGCGAACTTAAAACAAACGGTAAGGTTATGTAATGATTTAAAGTTTACTTAATTTTTGAAAATATTTAAAAACAATAATTAACAGTGCAATTTAGGTGAAATTGCAGTGGTAAGTTTCCAATTTATAATTATTACTATATTGAACGTCTCTAGAAATAATATGTTAAAAGTCTAAAGCAGTAAAATCAATATGTCACTTAAGCGGTAAGAAGAGGGAAATTGTTATGTGTGTTAGGTTGGGAATACTGAATGTGGAATTTTATACTTTTCGCGGATTAGTTTTGTGCGGAAATCAAGCAAATACGCACGATCTCGCACAAAAATATTTTTACGATTTAAAAAAATTATTTGTATATATATTTTTTTTTCAAAATTCAAAATGGTGGCAGTTTACTGTGCAGTGATGAAGAGTTTCCCACATAACTCATAAAGTTTTTAATTTTTTTATGTTCCCTCTCTTTTATTTTATTGCTGAAACTCGTTTACAATATCATGCTCTTTCAACTACGTCCCTTAATAAATAATATTTTTTTATGTTGTGTTAAAAGAATATTAATTTTTCAGAAAACGAAAAGGACTCCCTCATGTTTCTAATACAATATAACAATCTGATATATTTTATATATATCCAGGGTAATAGAAAGGGTTTGCAATTGAACGGGTTACATCAGCTGCTTGTCTATATGGATGACTTCAATATGTTAGGAAAAAATCCACAAACGATTAGGGAAAACACAGGAATTTTACCTGAAGCAAGTAAAGAGATAGGTTTGGAAGTAAATCCCGAAAAGACAAAGTATATGTTATGTCTCGTGACCAGAATATTGTACGAAATGGAAATATAAAAATTGGAAATTTATGCTTTGAAGAGGTGGAAAAATTCAAATATCTTGGAACAACAGTAACAAATATAAATGATACTCGGGAGGAAATTAAACGCAGAATAAATATGGGAAATGCCTGTCATTATTCGGTTGAGAAGCTTTTGTCATCTAGTCTGCTGTCAAAAAATCTGAAAGTTAGAATGTATTAAACACTTATATTACCGGTTGCTCTGTATGCTTATGAAACTTGGACTCTCACTTTGAGAGAGGAGCAGAGATTAAGGGTGTTTGAGAATGAGGTGCTTAGGAAAATATCTGAAGCTAAGTCGGATGAAGTTACAGGGGAATGGAGAAAGTTACACAACGCAGAACTGCATGCATTGTATTCTTCACCTGACATAATTAGGAACATTAAATCCAGACTTTGGGCAGGGCATGTAGCACATATGGGCGAATACAGAAATGCATGTAAGTTGGGAGGCCGGAGGGAAAAAAACCTTTGGGAGGCCGAGACGTAGATGGGAAGATAATATTAAAATGTATTTGAGGGAGATGGGGTATGATTGTAGAGACTGGATTAATCTTGCTCAGGATAGGGACCAATGGCGAGCTTACGTGAGGGCGGCAATGAACCTGCGGGTTCCTTAAAAGCCATAAGTAAAACTATCAACTTTGGTAAAAAGTTTCACTGTTCTCTTTTATATGGTGTCCTGAAAAAAAAATTTGGACATCCACTTTTTGCAGAAAATTTTATATGTACACACATTTGGTCTAATTGAGGAAAAAGTATATGAAATCATGTTTCATTCATATTGTCAATTGTATCAACATACAAATAAATTCTTTGTAAGTATTTTATTAAATTAAAAACTTAATGTTAGAAAGATTTCCTGAACAAGAAAAATAATACTATGTTTAGGGGAGAGTCCGGTAGTATCGGACATCGGGTAATATCGGACAGTGATTTTCTTTCATCTACCACACGATGATAGTACCTGATTGACACGGTTACGTTTCTTTGATGTCGCATAGAGAAACGTAACCATGTCATTCAGGTACTACCACATGGTGGTAGATGAAAGAAACGCACTGTCCGATACTACCCGACTCTCCTCTATATTTTTCTCTTTCTAAATTTGTGGCCTTCAGTCTTTGAATTCTTGGCACGTCAGGTATATAAAGTACAGAAAAATAATTTATTCCCTTAATAACGCAATAAACTATGCTCAATAAAATGTTGTTGTTATTATTATTATTATTATTATTATTATTATTATTATTATTATTATTATTATTATTATTATTATTATTATAGCTGTCTTCACACGTCTTGGAATCATTATTATGTTCTTCACCTTTAACTTTGGCATTTCTTAATTTGTCTTCCTTCTTTTCTCTCCTCTTCCTTTTCTTTGGCCATTGCATATTGAGTCTGATTCATTTTGATGATCATTCACTTGTATAAAGGAATATTTAACCAGTAACACCTACAATAACAGGTAACATGGTGATGAAACAAAAGAAGACAACACTAATGCCATCTTCATGATATTTTCTAACAAGAACCGGATAAGTTTGTGACTTGTCGTTTTTTGCTAGAAAGACGTTGGACTAATACGTTTTTTGCAGAAACGCTACATTTTCAAATACCCATTCCAATGGCACAAATCCGGTTTTTGCAGAATGTCAATAGATGCCGCTTGAAATGAAGTGAAAAGAACTGTGCTATGCTGAAAATCGAAATTTTTGGACTTCTGCGGTTTTTTCTATCAACCCTTGAATTATATATGCAAATATCTGTATATTCTAATCATAAGACAAATTGACGAACTATGGATATTAACGGAAAAGAGTTGTTGAAAAAATGAAAGTTGAAGACTTTATTCCAAAACTAAAATTGATTTATATAACTGTCATAGAGAAATATTAGAGGGGAGGGGATCAAGAAACATTGCTCCAACAATTTTTACTACCAAAACTTAATGAAAAATGACTCGAAAGGTCAAGTGATGATGATAGTAACTCATACAAAATGTTTCTTCCAGCATTCTTAACAGTATCGGTGTGAGCAACGAGGAATTCCATGTGCGGGACGACATGAAGCAACGACACTAACCACAGACCCGCCTTGACGGGTGGGCAAGGACCCCGGGTACTTGGTGACACCGCGAGCTGGGATTAAAAATGACAGCCAGCAGAACACCGTTACAACGCAAAACAAACACCTGCCGCGCGTGTTGCTGCGATACCAGTATCTGACAGGGGGCCATGGAAGACAGTTGAGTGCGAAAACATTGCTCAGTGCCAGGAATATTTTCGAAAGAGAACAACTGACATCTTAGACGTTGGAAATGTTACATTATAGTTATGGGAAGTACAGAAAAGAATTCTAGTGCCACAAAAAATAGATTTTGACATTTTAATGTATAGGATGGCACGAAAGACAGTCTTTCCTTACTTACTTACTTACAAATGGCTTTTAAGGAACCCGAAGGTTCATTGCCGCCCTCACATAAGCCCGCCATCGGTCCCTATCCTGTGCAAGATTAATCCAGTTTCTATCATCATATCCCACCTCCCTCAAATCCATTTTAATATTATCCTCCCATCTACGTCTCGGCCGCCCCAAAGGTCTTTTTCCTTCCGGTCTCCCAACTATCACTCTATATACATTTCTTGATTCGCCCATACGTGCTACATGCCCTGCCCATCTCAAACGTCTGGATTTAATGTTCTTAATTATGTCAGGTGAAGAATACAATGCGTGCAGTTCTGCGTTGTGTAACTTTCTCCATTCTCCTGTAACTTCATCCCTTCTAGCCCCAAATATTTTCTTAAGCACCTTAACCTATGTTCCTCTCTCAGAGTGAGAGTCCAAGTTTCACAACCATACAGAACAACCGGTAATATAACTGTTTTATAAATTCTAATTTTCAGATTTTTTGACAGCAGACTGGATGATAAGAGCTTCTCAACCGAATAATAACAGGCATTTCCCATATTTATTATGCGTTTGATTTCCTCCCGAGTGTCATTTATATTTGTTACTGTTGCTCCAAGATATTTGAATTTTTCCACCCCTTCGAAGGATAAATCTCCAATTTTTATATTTCCATTTCGTACAATATTCTGGTCACAAGACATAATCATAATACTTTGTCTTTTCGGGATTTACTTCCAAACCGATCGCTTTACTTGCTTCACGTAAGATTTCCGTGTTTTCCCTAATCGTTTGTGGATTTTCTCCTAACATATTCACGTCATCCGCATAGACCAGAAGCTGATGCGACCCGTTCAATTCCAAACCCTGCCTGTTATCCTGAACTTTCCTAATGGCATATTCTAGAGCGAAGTTAAAAAGTAAAGGTGATAGTGCATCTCCCTGCTTTAGCCCGCAGTGAATTGGAAAAGCATCAGATAGAAACTGACCTATACGGACTGAGACACATTTTAATTAATCGAACTAGTTAGTCTTTCCTTACACAATAATTTATTTCACATGTATAATTTCATATGAAATCCACAAACTATTAGGGAAAACACGGAAATTTTACTTGAAGCAAGTAAAAGATAGATTTGAAAATAAATCCTGAAAAGACAAAGTATATGATTATAGCTCGTGACCAGAA
This sequence comes from Periplaneta americana, assembly GCA_025594305.2. Classification (NCBI taxonomy): domain Eukaryota; kingdom Metazoa; phylum Arthropoda; class Insecta; order Blattodea; family Blattidae; genus Periplaneta; species Periplaneta americana. Next base: position 10,042,837 of record JAJSOF020000033.1, read on the forward strand.
TTAATTAAATTAATTAATTAATTAATTAATTAATTCATTCATTCATTCGGTACCACTACAAGTAATGCCTGAGTTTACAGAAATTCCTTCCATGTCAAAATGTTACAATTTTTTCTCTGCGTAGAGTATAAGACGTTTCACATAAAAATAACAAGAAAGGGGAAAAAATGAAAAGCACGTGTCGTGCAGTTGGGTATTTAATAATCTGCCAACTTCCAATCTAAAGCGGGCAGAAGCTCGATATTGTAGCCACACTAAAGCTTGATGTGAACAAACGGAGTAGTTTTCCAGTTCAAGGAGCGAAATGTCCTGCAGCATCTCTAAATGCGTAAGTTATTGAAGGAATAGTTCCTTCGAAAAAATAAGAATTCGTCGCCATATTTTAGAGATGTGAGAAGTTTATGTATAGGTTTATTGAAGTGAAGTGCGACTTGATTGTCTGGCCTCTTCGGTAGCTACACTAAAGAACCCTTCGAATGTACTGCTGACTTATGATTCTTCTATCCAAACAGTTTGAGATGCCATCTTCAGTTTACCTCCATCTTCAGATCATTTGGTCAAAGTTCTGTTATTCTGATGAAAATAGCGCGATACTGGACAGTTTGGAAAACATCCGGGAGGGCGAAAACTGTCGCCTAAGACCGCAGGTGTGCGGGGAGCTCTTCGTCATTGGAACATGACAGAACTCGCTGCTGTTTGACTATTCATTAAGATGAAGTTCACGGCCTCTGGTGCGTGCGCCATCTTGACCCACGTCTTTAGGAGTTGAGAATGATTTATGTGCGTGTGACAGTAACTATGGAGTCAATAAATTATGAAAATGTGAAAGCAAGGCAGGAGTGAACAAACTGCGAAGGAAGCTAGCGACAAACAGGGAAGATCGTAACAACCGTCCAATGCGACGACCATCAATCTTTCGCCTAGGAAATATTCACCCGAAAGTAATTTTAACCTTAGCCGAACCATACGTGCGAAAATACACCCAAAGAAATTCATCCAAAGAAAATTTGCTCAAGAAATATTTAACCAAGACATTTATTCAGATATAGAAGATCATCGCATACAGCATACGTATCACACAAAAACTAGTACGCCTAAATTCGGCCACTAAAACGACAATGAATCTAACGTATCACACAAACTAGTACGCTTAAATTCGGCCCTAAAACGACAATGAATCTAACGTATCACACAAAAACTAGTACGCCTAAATTCGGCCACTAAAACGACAATGACTCTAACCACAAAAAAACGACTAAAACGACAATGAATCTAACGTATCACACAAAAACTAGTACGCCTAAATTCGGCCACTAAAACGACAATGAATCTAACGTATCACACAAAAACTTGTACACCTAAATTCGGCCACTAAAACGACAATGAATCTAACGTATCACACAAAAACTTGTACACCTAATTCGGCCACTAAAACGACAATGAATCTAACGTATCACACAACAACAGTCATTCCGCCCAATTCGAAGATGATGAATCCAACTATTTAGACAAGAAGCAGTAAATTCGACCAATCCAAAGACGATGAATCTAAAATATCGTATAACAACCAGTAAATTCCACCAATTTGTCGACGATGAATCAAGTATCATATCACAGAACAACTAATAAGTCTCTCCAATTCGAAGACGAGTCTAACGTATCACATCACCAGTAATATCAGTTCTTGAATTTTCATTTTTTAGGTTGAGAAGCAAACTTCTGGGTATTCCTCCGTGTACTAGGACTGAACTTATTTCACAATTTTTCGGAACTACACAGGTTCCATCATAAGATATTATGAACCCGTTATTCCTGCCTATTTCAAGCAACTGGGCAAGTCACGGACTCTCGAACTTCTTTCGTTCTTTCTCGCCGTACGTAAATCTAGACAAGACTACAAGACAACTAACTGTAGTGCACTTTGATTGTCACCCCTAGAGATGACCCTAGTCACTTGCTAACTACGGGTGCTGAACCCCACACCGCTATGCTTCGGGGAGGATCCCGCTCGAAGAACAAACAGAAGGGCGCGGAGTCTGTGAGTCCCACGCTGCCATTTCCATAATAGCTCAGTTTGCGGCAAATGCATCGAGGCTGTGATGCTATGGCTTTCACAGCAACGGCGTGCCCATGGCAAGGACGCTGCCTAACACGCTGTTGCAATGCCAGAACTTTCTGACTAATGAAAACTAATTTAGCCCTTCAAGGGGACTCTCACGAGAACACAGAGTCCTGATTTATAGCGCTGTGAAGTCAAGTGATTAGGTTTGCAAGTTCAGGGGCATGAGTGCAATAGTGGTGTATGTTACTTACTTACTTACTTACTTACTTACTGGCTTTTAGAGAACTCGGAGGTTCACTGCCGCCCTCACATAAGCCCGCCATCGGTCCCTATCCTCAGCAAGATTAATCCAGTCGCTACCATCTTATCCCACCTCCCTCAAATCCATTTTAATATTATCCTCTCATCTACATCTCAGCCTCCCCAAAGGTTCTTTTCCCTCCGGCCTCCCAAATAACACTATATTTGCATTTCTGTATTCGCCCATACGTGCTACATGCCTTGACTATCTCAAACGTCTGGATTTAATGTTCCTAGTAATGTCAGGTGAAGAATACAATGCGTGCAGTTCTGCGTTGTGTAACTTTCTCCATTGTCTTGTAACTTCATCCCTCTTAACCGTAAATATTTTCCTAAGAACCTTATTCTCAGACACTTTTAATGTCTGTTCTTCTCTCAACGTGAGAGTCTACGTTTCACAACCATACAGAACAATCGGTAATATAACTGTTGCTAGCTACAACAACGTCGGAATGAAAACTGAAAGAAAATAACCGTTAAAAATAACGTTAGACCCGCACTCATTGTTGCCTTGTCAAATAAACACAAGCGATAATTAAAACGCTTACTGTTATACATTTTGCACGACAGCACCATTGTTGCAAAGAGAATATGAACTGACTGAAAGACAACAATATACATTCGGTGAAGTCACTTTCATTATAGAACGGATTTATATGGAAATAAAAAATATGAAATTTCTAATAATAAATTATAAATAATAGTTATTTTATAAAATAAAAGGAAAAAATGGATTTTTTACCAAAATTGGAATTAAATATTACTTAAAAATAAAAAAATTGACTATGTACGTTAAATATTGGACATTTTAATCAAACTAAACAAAAAAATATAATGGACGTACCTTATCTTCCAATGTAGTTTCAACAAAACACAATTTTTATTGTCTGTTACCATAACAATAGGTTACAAACATTTCTTTCAAGTGCTGAAAAGTGAATCTTCTTCTATTGTCTCTGAGGATAGATTTATACTGACTAAAAGAGCGTTCGACGTCACAAGAAGTAACTGGTACATAATTCAATTTCACAATGTCTGCTGGGGATAAGTCCAAGTTAATCTTCACTGTTGATTCACCACTCATCACAGCAACAACCTTTTGTAGTTCTTCATATCCAGGGTTTTTGAAAGAACAGTGTCCACCTTAGCTCTTACTGCATCTGCAACTTTACCTCTACCACGATTCAGTTGTTCCACAGTACTATTTATAATTTCAAAACTTTCAGATAGTGAAAGGTGCCTATTTTGGAGACTTTTGAGCGTTTTTATGATGCATGAAAATGTATGCTGAATGTGAGCTAAGTCATTCTTCACACTTATGTCACAGGTAACTGTTTTCGCAGTATCAATTGAGACTGCATCTTCAGAGTCCAATGCAAGGAGAACATTGTTAATAGAGTCTATATGTTCGGCATAATATTCAACTGCTTCTAGCCATGTACCCCATCTAGTTAAAATTGGCTTTGGTGGCAATGGAATTTCAGGGTACATTTCTTTCAACACGTTAACTCTACTGGGAGCTTTGAGAAATACTTTTTCACTGATGAAATCAACAAATCTACTTTAGGAAATTGTTCTGACCACTTCTGCCACACGATGAAATGCATGCGTTACACAAGTAAAATGAGTCAATTTAGGATATACAACAGATAATGCTTGTCCAGCTTTGACCATATAAGGGGCAGCATCGCTAATAAAGAATAACACATTATCGTACATAATACCCTTTGCCACAGGATACCCATAGCTTCGTTGAACAGTTTAACTATAGTTTTGTTATTGCACTTTTCTAGAACATCACAATGTAAAAGAATTCGTTCAGAATATTGTTCACTTAACAAACCGATAACTACATCCAACAAGTCTACCTTCTTTGTCGGGAGTCTCATCAATGGAAACCCAAATTGAACTATCTTTAATTTCATCTCTTATCTTCTGTATTGTCTCATCGTAGATGGATGGAGCATACGTCTTCCTAAGTGTTGACTCATCCGGGATTGTATGTTGAGTATATTTTTCAAGGAATTCCCTGAAGACCTTATTCTTTAGTTTGTAGAGAGGAATATCAGCAGAGATGAGAGAACGGCACAGGTCGATGTTAAACTCAGATCTTACATTCGATGTTGTTGGTTGTGTTAAAAACAATTGTCTCTGCTTGGAATTTAGTTGTTTGTTGGCCTGATGTTTACTAGTTGTAATGTGTTGTTGCACCAGGAACTTTTGTGTAGATGATACTGCACACTGACACAAATTACAAAATAATATTTTATTGTCAGTTGATAAACCATCTTCTTTAAATTCTGAAATGTAACTTGTTAGTTTTGATTTTAAATTGACTGAATGACGTACTTTTGGCATATTTACCGTCTTTATAGTATGATTTACAAAACTGAACCTATGTGTACTCTGACTGGCATTTAACTGTTGAGCTGCACAACTGAAGTCTGTTAAAAATTTTAAATTAAATTAATACAGTTTTGTAACTTACTTTCCCATTGTTGATAGGACTGCTAATTTTCAAATAACTCTGATGTTAAAGGGATTACTGAACATGTGTTTAAATCTCTATTGTTGAAATGTATTTTTAAAAGTTAATGGAATTTTGTTTTGTTTTATTGTTAAACCTAATATAATATGGACTGTTTTATATGAAATATGGAAAATATATGGAAATTAACGAAAATATGTACTAAACTCTAAAATATGGAAAAATATGGAAAATAAAAGTAGGATTTTTCAACCCTACACATTGTGAAACATAAAGATAATGCAAAATATAAATTATATTAGCTTTATAAGTAAATATGTATTTACATATAAATCCTTTCCCTGATTATAGCGGTTATAGAAATAAATTGGAATATACCTGTAGGCAATTTCTAATAATAAATTAATAAATAATAGATGAATTATAAAATAAAAGCAAAAAAAGCATTTGTTTTGTAAATTAGGAATTTATATTAAAAAAAGGCAGAAAAGGGCAACATAAAACTGTGACGTTTCAATCACAAAGATATAATTAGTAATATACTGGGTGTTCATTTCAAAGTGTGTCATGACGTCACTGTTGATGAGTCAGCGATTTGAAGCGAGTTTCAATTTTTGTGTCAGAGAAGTTGCCTATTAATCAAGGGGTTCAATCTGCACTTGAGAACGTGTACGGTATAACTTGAACGTCGTAACAACAGATGGCGGTCTGTACGGTCTGTGTGCTACCATAACCTCTTTCGGACTGTGTTTTGCGCGGGCAAGTCGTACGCAGGGTATTTGTTGTCATCGGTTGCGTACGGCAACATACCACAATACAAATCAAATGCTCCGTGTCCATGTTGACCGTCGAAGTTAATGTCAACAAACACGTAAGTAATCGTTTTAACCCTCTTCCCATATCCCAATAGTAACAAAAAACTCACCTCAGCACATGTTTCGAAACAGTTCACATTCCTGCCACTACCGGCGTTACGTATCGGTAAGTACTCTTCTGAATGAACGCCGTAAGCGCTAGGCAACTTCTCTGGCACATAAGTAATACACCTCTGCGGAAGTGTAGGAAGATTGAATTCTCTAGGCTCATCGGCTAGCCACATGAGGGCATACAGCGAGCCATGACACACTTTGAACTGAACACCCATTAGATTTAACACGTTTAAAAAGGCATTCTGCCAAAGTTCTGGTCTCTGGTTATGAGTTTCTGAATTGATTACACTTGCAACACTTGCTGCCAAGCTGACAATATCTAACAGATGTTTCATTATGTTCTTTCATTAATAACTAAAAAACTAAGGATTTTCGGACATACATTTATACGAACTTTTTTTTCTTGATTTGTTGTGAGAAACATGCCCCCAAGGTTTGTCAAAATATTTCTGAAACATCCTGTATAAAATGTGTGGCTATTTGATGACGGTGAAATTGGTAATAGATTGTATTTGGCGAGATGTGTCCCGGGATTCGCCATGGGGTTACCAAACATCCGCCTTAAGCTAGGAAAACGTCGGAAGAATCTCAGCTGGAAAAACTGCCGAAGCGGGATTCGAACTCGGTCCAAATACAGCCTCGAATTACGAGTTCCCTATCTGCCTCTTTACTACTCTGGAAGACTGCAATGCTTGTTGTTATTTGTCAGTTTAAATGCATTGATACTTTTGATGTATGGTCTTGTTCCCAGAACTGCTAACGAGTTCTTTCAGTTTGTCTGTAGCTCTTGCTTAAGACACATATTCTTCGTACGTCTGATTCGTTATTTATTCTGTTGTTATATTTCTTGTTTCGTAATATAGTCTATAACTTAATTTCAGCAGTTCACAGTCTCTCAAGATGTTCTTTTTGAATTTAATATTTCTCAACGATATACCGATGCCGGAATTGACAATCATTTATCACGTTTCGTAACCTGAGGAGGCACGCCTATCCGGTTCAGTCTTCTGTTAATGAACCGGTTCAAATGCTAATCAAAGCCGCTGTCATCGGAGTTGTTCGCTTAGATTGTGCTCAAACGTGTTTTCTGTGTGGTTATCTGAGTTCGAATCTTGACACAATAACTATCATCGCTTTTACAAAAACAGTTGGAAATAACTCAATGTCACATCCAATGGTTCCGTCGGGGTTTAGGGATTAACCCTTATCCTCAGAAGGAAAAAATCAAAGAATTATACAGTGTGATCCGTTTGGGTATGGATAATTTTAATTTATTGTTATAAAGCTATTATGATAGTAGGAAAATTTCTTGCTGGTTATATTATGATTAAAAGATGAGAATTTCCATATATGACCTATCTCCATGCCCCCCAAGTGCCTTCATGGCGTGTGACGGGGATACCTTTACCTTTACCTTTTATAAGTAAATAAATGATTTATAACGAAAGAAGAAAGAGTTGTCAGAATCTAGCACAAATTTTTATTGGCATAGGCTACTTAATTTTTGATCGCACCTGGCAAGATTTCAGATGGTAGGATTGGCAGAAAACTATGAATAATAATAATAATAATAATAATAATAATAATAATAATAATAATAATAATAATAATAATAATAATAAATAAATGATTTATAACGAAAAAGCAAACAGCTCTCAGAATCTAGCATAATTTTTTTGGCATAGGCTGCTTAATTTTGATCGCACCTGGCAAGATTTCAGATAGTAGGATTGGCAGAACACTATGAATAATAATAATAATAATAATAATAATAATAATAATAATAATAAATAAATAAATGATTTATAACTAAAGAAGCAAACAGCTCTCAGAATCTAGCATAAATTTTTATTGGCATAGGCTAATTAATTTTTGATCGCACCTGGCAAGATTTCAGATGGTAGGATTGGCAGAACACTATGAATAATAATAATAATAATAATAATAATAATAATAATAATAATAAAATAAATAAATGATTTATAACTAAAGAAGCAAACAGCTCTCAGAATCTAGCATAAATTTTTATTGGCATAGGCTAATTAATTTTTGATCGCACCTGGCAAGATTTCAGATGGTAGGATTGGCAGAACACTATGAATAATAATAATAATAATAATAATAATAAAAATAATAATAATAAAAATAATAATAATAATAATAAATAAATGATTTATAACGAAAGAAGCAAACAGCTCTCAGAATCTAGCATAAATTTTTATTGGCATAGGCTAATTAATTTTTGATCGCACCTGGCAAGATTTCAGATGGTAGGATTGGCAGAACACTATGAATAATAATAATAATAAATAATAATAATAATAATAATAATAATAATAATAATAATAATAATAAAAATAATAATAATAATAATAATAAAAATAATAATAATAATAATAATAATAATAATAAATAAATAATTTATAACGAAAGAAGCAAACAGCTCTCAGAATCTAGCATAAATTTTTATTGGCATAGGCTAATTAATTTTTGATCGCACCTGGCAAGATTTCAGATGGTAGGATTGGCAGAACACTATGAATAATAATAATAATAATAATAATAATAGTAATAATAATAACAATAATAATAAATAAACAAATAAATAAATTATTTATAACAAAAGAAGCAAATTGTTCTCACGACTTAGCATAAATTTTTATTGACATACTTAAATTTTGACCGCACCTGGCAAGATTTCAGCTGGTAGGTTGGTAACGCTGAATAGTACATATATATGTTGATGGTAGAGCACATTATTTTATTTCTCTTCACTTACGCAAGTCCACACACAGCATTTCTTTAGTTAATTAATTCGTCTCAACAACGGTTTTTTCTATAGTGGTTTTATTTAGTGTCATGAATCCAGTAAAGGTTCTAAGAAGATTTAGAGACGTAAATTATTTCCGGAACTATTACTAACAAAATGGCGAATATACTAGGATTTTATATTATTATCTTTTACAAATAAATAACTCCATTGTTTAGCGAATGGAATAATGTTCTCATTTTTATGTGAAGTTCACTCTTAACGAAGTTTCTAGATTGTCCTGACTTCTCCATTCTTGGAAGTTTATCTACCCGTAATATGAATTTTACGCCACATGGAGGAGAAAAGTTTCAACATCCAATCCCTCATCTCGAGCAGAAATGTACAGTCACTTGTGAAATCTGATAGGGTGTTACTAAATTTCATCAATGTTTATTAGATCTCTACTACAAAAACAACCAGAACATATTTTAAGAGATGCAGATTACATAAAACTCAGCTAAAGAAGTTAAGAGACCTGTCAATAATAAGAAAACACGCATACTACTTAATTAAAATTTATAAGGAGACTTCGATATAAAATTCTACTCGCTAATAGAGTATATTTCGTAGGTTCCCTGCTGAGTTTACGTCAAAGATTAAATAAAACTGTAGCGACGTCAACAACCTTTGGCTTGTTACACACTTGACGAGATCTCGCTAGCGAGAAATATGTAGCGAGAAAAATCAAAGATTGATAACATGGATTCAAACGGAAGTCCACACACTGGAAAAGATTCTCGTTCGATGCGAAAATCTCCTGGAATCGGTAGTTCTGCGAATTTTATTGGCACATTTCTTACTATTTATGACGATTGAATATAGAAAGAGATGAAGAAGGAGTAATAGGCCTGTCTCAGATGGCGGTGAATTACTATATTATTTTTATTGAAAGTGAGTGCACTGAGGAAAGATGGCTGATAATAATTACAATGAGAAACTTATCGAATTTATATGATGTCACTCGTATTTATATAATAGACGGGACGAAAACTATAAAAACACGAAACTTGAAGAACAAATCTGGAGACAAATATTAGATGATCTGAAAATAAGTAGGCCTTTATTTTATTTTGATCAGCTTTTAGTATTAATTACATTTGAAATTGAAAATAAGTAGGCCTATATTTCATTTTGATCAGCTTTAATAGTATTAATTACAACATATTAAATTGTATTTATATGTCCTAACAATTCACATAATTTTAATCAGCACATAGCATAGAATCCTCTATCATATTATGAATTGCAAAAAAAAAAAAAAAAAAAAAACGAGGTCTATTCAACCTGAAATAATGCCTAAACGTATCATCATCCAGATACGAAAAACTGACCGAAACTCGCCCTTATCTTCTTGAGATACAATGTGATGTCTTACCCAGATTTTTCTGGCTTTAATTTTAGACCTAATTTTCTTTTAATTAACAAAATATGTTCATATAACTCCATTTCGTCTTCATCTGAAGATTCAGATTCAACATGTGGCGTTCGTATATCATTTGTAAAGTACGATAATATACTTAAATACTTAACCTGTACTATTTCCCCCCAACGAGTGATTACTACAATCAGAAAAATGCTCTCTACATGAAATCAGTGCATAGATGATCGTAGCGAGAATTCGCTATAGGCCTAGTATGTGGAGGAGAGCTCTTTCTCGATACACATTCTCGCTAGCGAGATCTCTTCAAGTGTGAAACGGGCCTTACATTGCTAATTTCACTGTTGTTGGTTTTGATTTCTGAAGCAGTTAACTCGTTCGATGTGTTTTGCATAATAGTAATATACGTTACAAGAGCGGTATGTTGACGTTTTCATGGTCCAGGAATTCCTGCACTACCAGTTGACAAAGTCCTTGCACAAAATGGAAGAATTCCTACATATGTTGAAAGAAGAGGCAGCCAAGTTGGAAATGAAGGACGACAAATCATCCCAAATTTTAAAAGAACTCAAACTATTACAACTGAATAGCTCACTCAATTTAGTTTAATTCAGGAATTACAAACGTGTTCCCCTTATTGTTTTGTTCTCTAACCATTGCATCGCTCAGTAATATTAAACCAACACTGAACAATATTTAGTGTACATTTTACCTCAACTTATATTCAGTATTTAAATGTATGTAAATATGTTGTTATTAGTGAAATAAAGAGAATTTTGAGGTAATAGATTAACTTAATTTCAGTTATTCTCAGTTTAAAAAATAATGTAAGTTTATAACTTATTCATTCAACATCACAGGTTCTCGTAATTAGCTATAATGATAAGCCAGAATTACTGTATGATTTTATGTAATTTTAATTTTACAGTTAATAGCATAGAACTTTAATTCTGTTAACTATTGAAACTATATGGTATATTTTGACTATGAAGATGAATTAGAGTGAAAAGTTCAAGCCATGAAGTTAAAGGTTATTGACGATAAGTTTCAAAATAATTATACTATCAGACGTTGGGCATCTAGGATAGCAATGTAGTATGCTCTTGCAACACAGTTTAAGAATTAAAAAGTAATTATGAAAAATTAAGCTCTCACATAATGAAACTGTTTCAGTTTACATAATGTTTGAGATAATGTAAGAAAGATAAGATATTATTGATATTATGTTTAGTGTCAAATTTCTGATCTTTCTAAGACGATTAGATATGTAAAATTGAGTTTGAAGAGAGAACATTGATTTACTGTTGTCTCGGGATTCACTTTTCAATGCTGTGTTGAGAATTTTTTACAAGGTATATAAGAGAAAAATTTTAATTTTCAGAATGCTTGTTACCATAATGCCTTTTGTAGAACTGTTTTGCAGAATGACATCTATATTTGGGGTTAAGTTACCTCTAAAATAATTTTATGAAGTCTTTGTTCTGTATCTGTTTTAATAAAAATAAAAAAGGGCGAAAAAAATAGATGTACATATCAGTCAGAATCACAAAAAAAAAAAAAGGAAAAGATTGAAAAAGCGAAATGTAGTTGACAGGATTATTCTTGGCAATACATTATTGTCCTAACATTGAAGTAGCTTTTTCAAGAACTGCCCATATTTGCAGTGATGTAAATTATAGTTGATTATTACGAACTTTACACGCAAATGGAGCATCTATATTCTTTATCTGTATTTATTGCTTTTTTTAATTTTCGAGAACATGAAAAAAAAAAACATACCGCTCGTGTATTGTACATTATTTTGTGCGAAGATCGTTTATTACATACCTGAAAGACGAATTTCTAATTAGTTGCAATGAAATCTCCATGTTGGTTTCTGTTTAATGACGCCAACTTCGGAACACCAAAATATCTTTCTTCAACTTTGTTGCTGTAAAATGTTTTCTGTGTTTACTATACTCCAGCAGGCCGTGATATAAGTCTGTCTTTTTTTCCCCCAGTCTATAAATGCGAACTTAAAACAAATGGTAAGGTTATGTAATGATTTATTTTTCATTTTAATATTTTAACAATATTATTTATATAACATATTGCAGTAATAACATCGGCATCTGGAATCTCGTTGATTTTTTCACGGCTTCCTTAATGTTACTTGTATCAGGAATGCAATAAGTTTAGTGGAGTAGTAGACTTTACTTAATTTTTGCAAATATTTAAAAACAATAATTAACATTGCAATTTAGGTGAAATTGCAGTGGTAAGTCTCCAATTTATAATTATTACTATGTTAAACGTCTCTAAAAATAATATGTTAAAAGCCTAAAGCAGTAAAATGAATGTCGTGCTTAAGCGGTAAGAAGAGGGAAATTGTTATATGTGTAACGTTGGGAATACTGAATGTGGTATTTCACACTTACCGCGTATTGGTTCTGTGCGGAAAACAAGCAAATACGCACGATCTCGCACAAAATAGTTTTGTATAGGCCTACATCCTTTCTACTTTATTATTATTATTATACAAAGTTAACAGAGAGAGTATTTTTTCTTGTTCAGTTTATTTATACACGCGTTAACCTCTTCCCTCACTATATACGATATTTTACCTGTTTTGTGAAAAAAGTGTCATATTTTTTATTTTTGAATAGAGGTCATTTAATATTACAGAATCACTGTACATCACTAATTTTCTTACACACCTAAAAAATCACTATGAAATAGACATACATTCATACCTGAATTATTATCCCGAGTTATCTCGTGTACCTTGATTCGAGCTCTGGTAGTTGTCCCACTTTGATTTTTTCCTGAACTATTTACCAACTTATGTTTTTTATGGATTAATTTATGAAGTACAATACCAGTGCTGTTATCAAGGCGTTAAATGTTGCTTGTCGTGTGATAGACTCTAAAGCAGGGTATTATGCACAGTGGCACATTGCATTCCGGACAGTAGTATCTGCTCTTGTGTCGAATTTGATTGTATTTTGAGGCTCTCGCAATACTACACATGAAACACTGTCTGGTGGGTTGTTCTTCTTCAGAGTTCGTGGAATAACGTCTGGAGAATGTCTACTTGTAAGCCGAAGTGGGTTGGGCGATTTTCCTGGCCATCCTGCCTAGAGTGATAGGACATTCGGGATGTATTTTTCGAAAATCTTACGAATTACCACCATTCGATAGTCCAAGGATATCTGAATCTGTATGTTGGTCTATAACTTCGTCTTCTGATACCGATGTTTCATTTCCTAATCTTTTACAGGAATATATTCCTGATAAAAAGTTTCGGAATCACTAACTTGATCCATCTTTACACAAAACAGCACAAAAACACTAAACACAAACAGAAACCGCCAAAATAACTAGCATCTACTCACTACTGTGTGTGAATGCTATATGAGCATAGAATTCCACTCGCAAGGAAGACGTACAAAAACACCACCAGATATAGCAATATCACTAACTTCTGTAGCCATCTAAGTTAGTAAGGAAAAGGTTAATGGAAGGATGGAAACGTATATATTGGGTATAATAATCCTTAGCAGCGAAAAAGGGACTCAAACGAGTTAACTCGGGTTAATAAATTTTGACAGAAGTTAGCAACCCGAGTTAACTCGGGTTAATCAGGGAAGTGTTTAACATATGTAGTCATATCGCGAGTTTTAGGATCTATGAGTATATAATAGGCCGTTTTTACTGTTGTTGGCTTCCTGCTTCTGTTGTGTTGTAGATGGCGTGTGTTCGTGTAACTAATTATAAATTTTGATTAATGTTTATGGTATTGGTGATTAAGGCGGTGATCAATCATGGTATGTAAATTTCCAATCCGGCATTTGCCTTTGTGACTGAGGGAAACCATGAAAAGCCTCATTCAGATTTGTTGGCCACGGGGTTTGAATTCGGGACCTCCCGAATGTGAGAGAGTATTGCGTTGCTGTAAAAATGTATATTCATCAAAATATTGCTAGGCAACACGTTCATTGCAAGCAATTATAGTAGGCCATGTTTGAAATTCTGGTCATTGTTGAAGTCTAATCTTTTATTGGCACAATCCTGACCTGTAAAAGTTCTACGCTTTATTTGGAAGTGGCTAATAAATAAACTTTGAGTCTTGGTGTGTACCTGTATGCGTCCTGAACCATGTTCACAAGACTGGAAGAGCGTGCATTTATTAAGGTTCAAGTTCGCCGAGGACAACATGCAATACAGAGCTATGGACAACTTTAAGAAGTGTGCGGAAACTTCGTCCTGCCTAATCGCACGGTTGCGAGTTGGTTTCAGGCTTTTAGAAATGGAAATGAGAGCACAAAAAACAAACCAGAAGCGGGGCTATTTGAAGTGCAGGCGACTGTGATATCGAAGCAGGAAAGGTAATATTGGAAGTCGATCTGCGATGAACATCTAAGGAGTTGTCTCTCAAGAGGCTGGAATTTCATACACAAGTATTCATCACGAAAATATCAAATGTCTTAAGAAGCGTTAAGATTTTAGCAAGATGAATTCCTCACATTTTGAATAAGTTCAGAATGTCAACGAATGGAGGCACCTACCCTTCATTTGGAACGGTAAGAATCTGAATACGGGTAAGTACAGTACGAGATATTTTAACACGAATCAATGCAATTAGGGTTCTAGAAACAGAACGTACCAAATGCAATTTTCACAATTTGAATTAAAAGTAGTTTCGTAAAGATGGAAACAAACACTACCAAACGATACAGCTATGATTTTATTTCTTAACCATTTGCATGCAGCATTGGTAGTGGAAGAAGTGACTAGCTACAAAATGTACCATATAATACTACATTCAAAATCTCTCATGATGTACAGAGCCCGGCAAAAACCAAGACGTTTTTAAGTTGGCAATAACTGTGGCTAAGACAGTAGCGCAGCGGTGGGAGCAACGAGCACAGAAGTGTCGCTTCTTTAATTATTACTTCTATGAATAGATGGCGAAGATAATAGTCACTGTAGCCAATCGTAGATAAATATACCGTGCTATAGAATTCAATTTTTCATGCCACTCTGATTTTAAAACAACACTGAGTTTGGCTGACAACCGCTGATATTGCCTATTGGAAGAATAATTTATGCTTAATCTACATAATCATTTTCCCGGACACTTTATAACGGCTCCCAATAATGGTGCCACCTATTGAGAACTAGCGGAACTATTTCAAACTTTGTCAATTTGTTATATCCTTTTATAAACAGGCACATTCCCACCAAAATGTGTATGTATCAAAACTAGGAACTTATAACCCTCAGTACTACACAAGACATCGTAAACCTTTGTTCCTCTTCTCATAGTTATCTGTCAAATTTGTTTTCACGCTGTTCATCCTGGTTATGACGGGAGTGCAGCATCATAAATGAACTACCTCTCAGCAATAAGTAAAAGTAATTAGGAACAGTCGGGAGATCACTCAAGATTTCGATAGTGAATCCAAAAGTTGACGAATTAAAAAAAAAAATGTTATATCTTTGGTTCTGACTTATCTCGTGATTGGAAAGTTCACTTACACGATCATAAAATCGTAGGTCGGATACCTTTGAACGTCAGTGTACACTGGCGTTCAAACGTATCTGATCGTACTAATCGATAGTGTTCGATAATTTGTTGGTGTAAGTGTGGCTTCTTTAGTTATTACTTCTATTAATAGATGGCGAAGATAATAGTGAGTATTGCCAATCGTACATAAATATACCCTCATTATAGAATTCAATATTTCATCCTCCCCTACTCAATGTAAAACAACAATGTGTTTAGTTGGAAAAAGCTGATATTGTCAATTTTGAGAGTAATTTATGCTTAATATATACATTTTCCCCGACACTTTTTTTTAATCGTCCCAATAGTGGTGTCACCTTTGAGAAGTAGCGGAACTATTTCAAAGTTTGTCAGTTTGTAATATCTTTGATTCTGACTTATTCCGTGGTTAAAAAGTTCGCTTGCACGATCAAGAAATTGGAGTACAGATACCGTTGAACGTCAGTATACATTGGCGTTCAAAGATATCTGGCCCTACTAATCGATAGTGTTCGATAATTTGTTGGTGTAAGTGTGGCTTCTTTAGTTACTACTTCTATGAATAGATGGCGAAGATAATAGTCAGTGTTGCCAACCGTACATAAATATACCCTCATTATAGAATTCAATATTTCATCCCTTTCTACTCAATACAAAACAACTATGTGTTTAGTTGGAAACCGTTGATATTGTCAATTATGAGAATAATTTATGGTTAATCTAATCATTATTTTCCCCGACACTTTTTTTAATCGTCTCAATAATGGTGTCACGTATTGATAACTAGCGGAACTATTTCAAACTTTGTCAATTTGTTATATCTTAGGTTCTGACATCCCGTGGTTGGAAAGGTCATTTACACGGTCATAATAGCGAAGGTCAGATATCTTAGAAGTTCTCCAGAACAAGTTCCTGCGTACTGCAACAAATGCCCCCTGGCTTATAAGAAATCAACAACTGCATCAAGAATTGGGAATTCTTCCACTAGAACAGTACATCCATTCAATGTCAAAATCTTTCTTCAACAAACTTCCTGGTGTTCCTGGAGCTGTGACATATAACACTGGAGGAAGATCTTGTCAGCCATCTCGACTTAAAAGGAAACTCCCTCAAGACATCCTTCTTAGTGATACTGACGACTCTTCATAATTTAATATAGAAAATCATCATATTTTTTCACATAATTCACAAAAATGTTTAATTAATTAATTAAAATTAATTAGAGGAGCCTTTAGAGCCAACCTCAGCATGATATTCTGCATGTGATATTCCATAATTTAACAGTGGTCTGTATAGCAAGTTTGCTGGTCGACCAATATTAAACATAAAAAAAAGTGTACATTGGCGTTCAAAGATATTTGACCGTACTAATCGATAGTGTTCGATAATTTGTTGGTGTAAGTGTGGCTTCTTTAGTTCCTACTTCTATGAATAGATGGCGAAGATAATAGTCAGTGTTGCCAATCGTATATAAATATATTGCCTTATTATACAATTCAATATTTCATCCCCCTTTATTCACTATAAAACAACTATGTGTTTAGCTGGAAACCGCTGATATTGTCAATTATGAGAATAATTTGTGCTTAATTATTTTCCCCGAGACTTTTTTTAATCGCCCCAATAATGGTGTCACCTATTGAGAACTAGCGGAACTATTTCAAATTAGTCAATTTGTAAAATCTTTGGTTGGAAAGTTCACTTACACGATCATAAAATCGAAGGTCAGATATCTGAGCGCCGGTGTACTAACCGGAATTTTTAGTTATTCTTCGTAGCTGTCTGCAAACCAGGATACAATAATTTATATCGTTGCTGCATTTTATAAACTGCTTCTTGTAAAACATTTTCCTTGAATTTCAGTGGATTAACTGGGGAAATACTGGGAGAAACCGCAAGAAAGAAATATGTGGCCCTCTGGAACAGAATCTCTAATTTTCAGTCAAGCAACGAAGACGCCAGAGAGATAATGAGGATAAGGCGGAGAATGACAATGCACTGCTGTCACTGCCATCTATGTCAAGCCAGATGAACTGCATGGTGCGGCAGTTTGTACGGTCCAGTGCCCCTCGTTGTAAATGTCCGTGTCGCCCTATCAGATCAGATCACGCATGTGGCTCAAATGCCAAGAAGCAAGGCGAAGTCCACAGTGCGATAAAATCGCGATAGTTTTATAGGACAAATAAAGTGTATGACAACACCATTATCGAGCATGTCGATGACTAAATTTTATGATTATTACTTAGAGCGCAAGTTGTGCATACAATCTGTTTCTTCCCGTCCCATTAGTTTTACAATTACACATTCATAGCTGGTTCGTATTGTATTCCAGCTAGCAATTCGAAAGTCCTTAAGGGGTTAGGTACAGCTTACAGCAGTAAATTTTTTTGGAAATATTCAACATTTTTCCCTCCATTACTTTATCTTGTACAATAATGAAAATTGATATGTGTAAAACACTATCCTTCTGCTATATGAAAATAGTACATTATGCAACGAGCCTGTAATGGTAGTAATTAAGACGCGAGGATGTTTCATAAATTTCATACGAGCGTCTTAATTACCATTATAGGCAAGTTTCATACGACTTTTTATGCTCGACCATATTTCTAACTTGAAATTATTCATATTTATTCATGTTATTGTTATGTGAGTGCAATAGTCTACCTCATGAATTGTGAGATGTGCGCAGACGCGAAAGTATTGATTTTTTCCGGGAAACGAATGTCGACGACCTTGATATAATCTAGAGAGTAAGATAAACATTAGTCTTGATATAACCTTGAAATTGAATGCGACATTGAAAAACGAGATGACAAATTGAATTTATTTGAATATTATTTACAATTAACGCTAATTATTATAGTAACAGAACATAACCTTCTGCGACAGTATTGGATTTCCAGCCTCCATGACCTTTCGATAGTTGTCTTTCGATTGCATATCCGAGAATAATCGAAAACCTGAAATTTAATGAATAGGTGTACTTTAATGACATTCATTAAAGGACTGCTACCAGGTGTATAATTACTACATTTCGGCATGGTCGAGCATAAAAATATTTTTACGATTAAAAGAAAATATTTATATATATTTTTTTCAAAATTCAAAGTTCACTGTGCAGTCATGAAGAGTTTCCCTCATAACTCATAAACTTGTTTAGTTTTTCATGTTCTCTCTCTTTTATTTTATTGCTGAAACTCATGTTTACAATATCATGCTCTTTCAACTACATTCCTTAATAAACAATATATTTTTTTATTTTGTGTTAGATATTTGACCATTTTTAAAAATGAATTTATTTTTATCAGACAATCTATGAAAGGTGGAGACGTGATTTTGCATCATATTGTAGTCACGACATGCATAAATACCAGGGGCGGCTTCTGGGGTAGTGCCAGTGTGCCATGGCACCGCCAATGAAATAAACAAAAAATAATATCGTAAAAAGCAGTTGTAATAATTTATTTCTACACATTTTATTCGTGTTTCATCTGAACGAGCGCGCGCACAGATCGGGACGCACTCTTGCAGCGTTTCTCCGAACGTTGGAGCCTATTCTGTGTGGCACTGCTTACGTCCATATAACACTGTACAAAAGGCTACTGATTCTAGTTTATATACGTTTCTTATGGCAGACACAGAGCCGAATTCTCATTTGACACAGTAGTTAATATTCCGCCCGCTAGAGCATAGTAATGCAGAATTTTCGCTAGATGGCAGGGTTGTTGGAGAAGTTAGGCAGGAACCATCAACCGCAGACTTTCACGAAAACACAAGTTAAAATTCCGCGCCAAATGTTAATGTAATGTTACCATTTCAAAACTAAAGCACATAACTTGGATTTGAATGTGTAAAGTATTATCCATTTAACTATATTAAATGCAGAGATAGTCATGGTTCTTTTTAGAAAGATAAATATTTTTTAATATTATGTAAAACTGTTTGTTAATGTTGTGTAATATTTGCTTTATTTTGCGGCAACTAAATATCGCCATACTGTTGCTATAGTATTGATGCTTCTGTTAACGATACATGAGATCTGTGCAGGACATGAACATGTGTTATTCAGGCCGCTGTCTTGGATTCATCGGCCTGTTAAATAAAGTCCAAACGTGTTCATTTATTATCTATATCACTGTTTCTCTCATGTGATTTGCCAATAATTTTACTAGTTATAAAAGTTATTTGTATTTGACTAACAATACTGTGAAAGTTTTGCATTATCTGTATCTGTAAATTTCGTTATTAGTTTCGGAAATGTTATTGTAACTGTTACTAGATGCATTATTAACTGTGCACCTGATAAAATACCTGCTTTAATTAATGTTTTATTTAACATAATGTAAACGTGAGCTGCGATTATCAATTTCACTAGGGTAATTTGCGTACAATCTTTTTTCATTTTTGGCACCACCATCAGAATGCCTCACCGGCCGCCACTGATAAATACAGACAAACAATTTAATCACAGAATGTTGGATACTTTTTGAGTTATGAGAGAAACGCTTTATCACTGCACAGTGAACTTTGAATTTTGCTAAGTTGAGCTACTCTTATTTATAATCTTTACAAACTACCGGAGTAATAAGATATTCAGTCAGTGGACCGCCATCTTGCGCTACTGAATTCTCAGCTTTGGTTAGATTCTACTGAGAGCAATCTGACCTGACAAAGGTTCAAGTCCGGGACTGGTCCCTTCGTTTGCCTCATTGTCAGTATCGTCCCATCATCCCAAGCATTATCACAGAGCAAGTGAATCACTGCGACCTTGACACGTTGCTCATCGTGCGACCGAAGCGTCGATCTCAGGAATTCTAGAGAAAGTAAAAGTGGGGCGTTGGAACCCAGTGGCGCGCAGGAGTGGAGTAAGTCACAGCCACAGATCTCACACAAAGGATAATACCAATAATTGATTAAATGGCGATCTTACTCGTGTTAATTATGTAAGCATGTGTGGTTTAGAGCTGTTTCGGTGTTACTTGACACCATCCTCAGAGCCTACTAGATAACTTTTTTTTTTTTTTTTTTTTTTTTACAATTCATTTTATATTTTCAGATATGCCTAGTAATATAATAGAATACGTATATATAAATTTCAATCATAAGACACATCTATTTGTTTTTTTTACTCTGTTTCAATGATAAAGTTTTCTATTGTTTTAGTTAAATTTGTCTGTGGGTAATTATGTTTATATCCTGAAAATTGTGTATCAGTTAGGTTGACGAATCTATTGGTGTTCATCGGTTGTTGGATATTACTTGATGATTGTATCAAATTGGACCTTAGTTTTTGCAGTTTGTTGTTCAGTGTTTTATATTTGTTCTCCATTAAGATCTTTATTTTGTTGTTTATTATTTGGTCTAAGATGGGCCATGCAGCAGTTGAGGCATTAGAATTTTGTAGATGAAGTTCGTATAACTTTGTATTCATGACATCTTTTTTCTTGTGTAAGAATTTAATTTCATTTTTGATCCATGTTGTTTCGGCCAAAGTTTTTGTTTTTCTGGCTGATTGAGTTTTGCTCTTAATTTTGATTCTTGCATAATTAGGTGTTAATTTTTCTTAGTGTTGTGTAATTTAATTTCAAGTTCAGATAACGCTTATACAATGCTGTCTGATTGACATTGAGTAATTTACAATTCATTTTATATTTTCAGATATGCCTAGTAATATAATAGAATAAGTATATATAAAAATTTCAATCATAAGACACATCTGTTTGATGTGTCTAATAGATGTGTCTTATGATTGAAATTTATATATACTTATTCTATTATACTACTAGATATCGGCGCTATCTCAACTTCGCTGCCTCTTGTGTGGGTGCGTTCGTGTAATGAAGAGTTGTGTCACATAGTGTATGTGTTCTGAAATTGATCTGAGTGTTGAGAATTTGATTAGGGTGTGTTTTAGTGTGTCTGTATATTTCATATTGTTCTAGTGTGTTGAGTTTTTGGTTTTTGGGTTGTATGTGTAAGATTTCCATATCTGTATTTATGTTATTGTATGTGTGGTTGGCATTAGTTATGTGTTCGGCATATGTAGATGTATTGTGTCCTCTGGTTATTGCTTTAATGTGTTCTTTGTGTAGAGTTTGGAATGATCTGCCTGTCTGTCCAATGTAGAAACTGTCGCAACTATTGCATGTGAGTTTGTATATGCCTGTGTGGTTGTATTTATTTGTTTGTGTTGTTTGTGTGTTGAGATGTCTTTGTAGTGTGTTTTCTGTTCTGTATGCTATGTTGTATTTCTGTTTTCTGAATGAGGATCGATCTTGTGTGTGTTTATGTTTTCGTATGTTAGTGTGATGTATTTCTTGTGTTCTTGTGTTTGTATTGTTTATTGTGTTTTGTATGTTTTTGTGTTTGTTGAGTTTTTGTTTTGTCTTCCTTATGATGTTGTCTATTATGTTTGGGTTGTAACCATTTTCTTGTGCTATGTATTTGATTGTGTTCACTTCTTCATTGTAGTGTTGTTGGCTCATGGGTATGTTGAGTAATCTGTGTATCATTGTACTGAATGCAGCATGTTTGTGTTGTGTGGGGTGGTTAGATGTGTTGTGTATGTGTGTGGTGGTGGTTGGTTTTCTGTATATTTTGAAGGTGTGTTTGTTGTCAACTTTTGTTATGGTGATGTCTAGGAAATTTATGGAGTTGTTGTTTTCAAGTTCCAGTGTGTATTGGAGTTTTGGGTGTATTTTGTTTATGTATTGGTGTAGTTTGTGTATTTGTCGTTTGTTTCCTTTGTGTAGTATGAGTATGTCGTCTACTTATCTGTGCCAGTATATTATGTTGTCTACATATTTGTTGTGTTCATTGTTGAGTATGCATGTTTGTTCTATGTTGTGTAAAAATATCTCTGCTAGTATGCTAGATATGGGTGGTAGGCTCTGAGGATGGTGTCAAGTAACACCGAAACAGCTGTAAGCCACACATGCTTACATAATTAACATGAGTAAGATCGCCATTTAATCAATTATTTATATTGAAGTGTTAAAAGTAGTGTACGAAAGGTTCAGCATGGATAATACCAATACAAAATCGACTGTGTCAAAAGAAGACGCCAAAAATTACACTCTAAGTTAGTGCTGCTTATGATTAGGTTTTCTCCGGAGCGGTTGTTTGCGCGCTTTCAATCGGAGACCTCCGGTTACCTCCGATTGATGCCGCGCAGGTTGTATATGTGCTGTGGCGCAGACATACACTTTCCGCTGAGCATTCCTTTAATCGGATCAGGTAGTGACTCGAGTCCGCTGACGTCCGCGTATCTTTTAAAATAAGTTCTAATTTGTTGTTGTTTAATCTCTCTTTTATGTTAATCTCTCTCTCTTTCTTCGGCTCTTTTTTTTTGTGTTGCTTAAAGTGCTACGTTAGCTGACAGATTTTTTTCTAGTTTTGAAATTCATAGTATATGTAGAAAGACGTATTAGTTTTATGTCATTGATCAAATTAATAACATTCAATCTAACTGCAAAACTAACGCAGAAGTAAAGCTTTTCAGTAGCTAATGTAAACATTTATACAGTAGTTCTCCTAGAAACTCTCGTTTAATCGCAAACAGGGTTTGTCAATTATTATTATAATCGGTTTAGTTAACGTAAAATATATTAAGGGAGCTTCAGAATGAAACAAAAGAAACGTGGGCTATAAATGGTTTAAAATTTTCTGTCCAACATAATTTATTCAGATTCTTCACCAGACAGGATTGTGATTATTGTGTTAAAGGGTGTCAGTATTTGAACTGCCTCTTCTAAAACGCGCCACTCTTGCTCTGTAATAAAATATAAGTGGATATCAACTTAAGGATAATTGTAATTATATTATTACCACATGTTTCTTTATTTTCATTCAAAAATATTTTAATCCAAACAGCAAAATATAACTCAAGTTGTCTAAACAGCAAAATATAACTCAAGTCGTCTTGTAAATATTTCATATGTTTTTTATTGCTTCGAAAGTTAAGTTTTAGAGAAATTTCAAGACTTTTTCATAGACTGTGAGCCTTTGGGAACAATAGCACTAAAATAATTTAAAAAGAAATCGTATCAAATGTTTTCATCAAGTTCGCGATTGTGCGATCGCTTCAAGTGGTCTAACACATTCGAAGTTCCACCACCCTTAGAGTAAATTCGCCCACAAAGTTTACAGCGTACGACTTTATTATTATCTTTAACTAAATTAAAGAATTTCCATGCGACGGATATCCGATTTGGTGCCATTTTATTCCACTCACAACTACCGTCAGTCCGTACGCGCCGGTCGTCCTTGAGCTAACTGTCGCTTCGCTCCGAACCACCGCATCCCTCCGTATGTCCCCTGTTCCACCTACGGTAATACCGGAGATCACCGGTGGAGAGCTTTATT
The DNA here is from genome assembly GCA_025594305.2 of Periplaneta americana. Taxonomy (NCBI): domain Eukaryota; kingdom Metazoa; phylum Arthropoda; class Insecta; order Blattodea; family Blattidae; genus Periplaneta; species Periplaneta americana. The sequence continues at coordinate 10,066,700 of JAJSOF020000033.1, forward strand.
CGTAATCTCCGATTCCTCCGCGGTAGTAGTCACTCCGATGAGCAGCACTGCTCTAAATTGTGTGACCATAATATTTTAATGTTATAAGGGAATAGCTTAATATTACGGCACAAATTAATTCCGAGAGCGACATCAGTTATTTCCAGCAGACAGAAGTGAGTGGGATTTACCTGTTCACAGCACGTCTGGCGCAAATGTTCTCAGAACGTACACGAAATATTTCAGCTGTTCATTAAATCACGACTGAAGTTCTAAACCGTAAGAGTTGTAAAATATGTGGAACGATTAAGCAAACAGACTCACAGTCAGGCTTTAAGAATTTCCGATCCGAAATGAGTTACGTCCGCACCTGCAGAACTGGGACTTCCCCGCTCGTACCAGCCTTCAGCACAGTCCACTGTTACTTTCTTTCTCTCAAGTTACGTCAGTGTTTCTTGAGATCATTAAACCCACTCATACGTACATACCAGGGTTTAAGCCACACTCGCACTTGTCGCATTTTGCTACTTGACTTCTAAAAATGCAACAAAGTTTGAATGTAAATGTGCAAAAATGCGACAACCACATCGGACTTCAGAAACGAAGATGGTACTTACTTACTTACTGGCTTTTAAGCAACCCGGAGGTTCATTGCCGCCCTCACATAAGCCCGCCATTGGTCCCTATCCTGTGCAACACCAATCCAGTCTCTATCATCATATCCCACCTCCCTCAAATCCATTTTAATATTATCTTCCCATCTACGTCTCGGCCTACCCAAAGGTCTTTTTCCCTCCGGTCTCCCAACTAACACTCTATATGCATTTCTGGATTCTCCCATATCTGCTACATGCCCTGCCCATCTCAAACGTCTGGATTTAATGTTCCTAATTATGTCAGGTGAAGAATACAATGCGTGCAGTTCTGTGTTGTGTAACTTTCTCCATTCTCCTGTAACTTTACTCTTAGCTCCAAATATTTTCCTAAGCACCTTATTCTCAAACACCCTTAACCTATGTTCCTCTCTCAAAGTGAGAGCCCAAGTTTCACAACCATACAGAACAACCGGTAATATAACTGTTTTATAAATTCTAACTTCCAGAGTTTTTGACAGCAGACTGGATGATAAAACCTTCTCAGCGCGTTTGGCCGCGAAACCAGGTGGCCTGGGTTCGAATCCCGGTCGGGGCAAGTTACCTGGTTGAGGTTTTTTCCGGGGTTTTCCTCAACCCAAACGAGCAAATGCTGGGTAACTTTCGGTGCTGGAATTGTTTTATGGCATTATCACCTTCATCTCATTCAGAAGCTAAATAACAGAGATTTTGATAGCAGACTGGATGAAAATAATCAATAAAATAAAATAAAAATCAACCGAATAATAACAGGCATTTCCTATGTTTATTCTGTGTTTAATTTCCTCCCGAGTATCATTTAGATTTGTTACTGTTGCCCCCAGGTATTTGAATTTTTCCACCTCGTCAAAAGATAAATTTCCAATTTTTATATTTCCATTTCGTACAATATTCTCGTCACGATACATAATCATATACTTTGTCTTTTCGGGATTTACTTCCAACCCTATCGCTTTACTTGCTGCAAGTAAAATTCCCGTGTTTCTCCTAATCGTTTGTGCATTTTCTCCTAACATATTCACGTCATCCGCATAGACAAGCTGAATTAACCCGTTCAATTTCAAACCCTGTCTGTTATCCTGGACTTTACTAATGGCATACTCGAGAGAAAGTTAAAAATTAAAGGTGATAGTGCACAAGCTTTCGCAATTTGCACAAATATAATTTTCCATTTGTGCATTTTTGCGACAATATTTATTTTCTAGCTTAAACCTTGGTACAGGCGAGCGGGCATGATAGACAGACAGACAGACAGATAGACAGACAGACAGACAGAGTGGGGGTCTGTAATGTATGTGCATTTCTTAAGTTCGTGACAAAGTATCTTTGACTGTGATTTTTGATCTTCTGTTTCTGAGTTGGGCTCAGACATTTATGTGAGTAAATAAACAAATCAAAGAAGTAAATAACTATACAACACGGAGTGAAATATTTGAACTGCACACTTCAGCTGTCCAGCTTCGTCTCTGATCACTCTATCCTGCTTGTCAGCAAGAAGCTCAGCATAACAATTACGCATACGAAAATTGCCCATTAATACCACGCAGCATGATTCGGCTGTCAGATGCAAGGTTATTCAATGAATTGGTCCACACCCAGGTTCTCATGCGACAGGTTTTCAAACCGTCCTTTTCATGCCAGAGTATTACATTGACAACTGTCAACGGAATAGAGGGCCCAATGAATTCGATTTAACATCGTTAAATAAAGCAAACTTAACAATTACCGAGACATTAGCTTGTCCATTCGCAATTTCAGCTGCCATGCTATTCTTATAATTCATACATTAACTGCAAGTCGATAAGTGGTTATTAAACAAGACAGGGGACAGCCACCATTCGTCGTTCGTGGCCACTGGTAATAAAGATTGTTTCAAACCTACGTGGGTCGTTTGAAAATATTTGTGGACTGGCTTGATAAAATAGTAATATGCGTTACAAGAGCGGTATGTTGAAGTTTTCATGTTCGAGGAAAAGTTTGAAAAAGCGAAACGTAGTTGAGCTTTTTAATTTCCGAGAATTGAAAGAAAACATACCGCTCGTGTATCGTACATTATTTTGTGCGAAGATCGTTTATTACATACCTGAAAGAGGAATTTCTAATTAGTTGCAATGAAATCTCCATCTTGGTTTCTGTTCAATGACGGCAAATTTGCAAAACAAAAATATCTATCTTCAACATTGTTGCTTTAAAATGTTTTCTGTGTTTACTATACTCCAGCAGGCCGTGATATACGTCTGTCTTTTTTTTCCCCAGTCTATAAATGCGAACTTAAAACAAACGGCTTCCTTAATGTTATATGCATCACGAATGCAGTAACTTTAGTGGAATTGTAGAGTTTACTTAATTTTTGCAAATATTTAAAAACAATAATCAACAGTGCAATTTAGGTGAAATTGCAATGGTAAGTTTCCAATTTATAATTATTACTATATTGAACGTCTCTAAAAATAATATGTTAAAAGCTAAAGCAGCAAAATCAATATGTCACTTAAGCGGTAAGAAGAGGGAAATTGTTATGTTTGTTAGGTTGGGAATACTGAATGTGGAATTTTAGACTTACAGCGGATTGGTTTTGTGCGGAAACCAAGCAAATACGCACGATCTCGCACAAAAGAATTGTCGAAATCAGTCGCCATCGTTATCACGAAGCATGATCTAGAAGTCTCCCATCACAATCAGATGACAATTGAGTGAGAAATTTTTATCCGAAATGAAGCAGCAGTCTCAGTATGGAAATTTGCGGAATCTTCTCTAGCTGACATTATTCGGAACAATTTCCCTTCTAAAGTCATCACGAATATTTTTAACGAGGAAACTGGTGGTCACACTTTCTGTTAATATGGTCACGTCATTGAAACGCCTTACGTCACCTAAGCGATAAGAGCAGCGCTGTTCTTCTCAGGCTGGAAGTATGTACGACAAATATAAAAACTTAACGAAATATTATACTTAATTTTAACCCTTAGAAGCCGGAAGACTTATGCCACTATTGCACACAAATGCCTAACTCTTAATCAGGGGTGCGTATAGCTGCATAATCGGGTAAATTCGTGTTGGGTTCGTTAGCCTAGCGGTTTAAGGTGCACAAGGTATGTCCTGCCAGTATATCGTGCCTAAGATCGCAGGTTCGCGTCCCGGCCACTACAGTCAATTGAACATGTGGTAAAGGATGGGGAGGGCCCATGTAAAGCAATCGGTGTAATGGTACGCATGAAAGCTAACGGGGTTTCAGTTGACTGCAGTTGAATGAAAAAAGAAACATTAGGCCTCCAAAAATTATTGTTTTAATGAAGTGCAATGTCTTTAATGTTATATAAAGTTAAAGAATATTATATATTATATATAACATACAGTTTATAACATATTATATCACGTCATGGCTTTACTTTGTTTATAGTGTATTTTTTTCTTTTTTATTTCTATTATTGTATTTGTATTTCTGGTGGTGTGGAAGAGAAAGCCTGATGGCCTTAACTACACCAGAATAAATAAATAAATAAATAAATAAATAAATAAATAAATAAATAAATAAATAAATAAATAAATAAATAAATAAATAAATAAATAAATAAATAAATAAATAATATTACAGCCTAGTATATACAGTCACGAAGCTCAATACGTAGGAAATATGCATCCATAGATAGTTGCTAACCACTAAGATCGCTAATATCGGCTCATAACAGACAATGCGAAATAGTACCGGCTTAGTCTATTGTTCCTAGTACCCTCAACAACTCAAGCTTCGCGATTGTATATACTAGACTGTGATAATACTCTCGTGGCTCCGACTTTGAACTTTACACTCTTTGTCTTTAGAATTCTGCACACTTCAACACCAAATTACCTTTCGTCTCGTTTCTCTTATCTATACTCTAACCACGACGTAAATACCAGATCACTTATCTGTGGCACGCTAAGTATACCTCTTCATAGAACATCTTGTTATTCATCATCTTTTACAATATCCACCTCGCGTCAATGGAATTCCTTGTCACAAAGTATTAGGGGCTGCAAGACAATGAACACCTTTAAGAACAGCTTAAAAGATAACCTTATTAGCATTTCACTCCAATCATACTGATTTAAAATATCACTGACTACATTGTTACTTTTTTTCTTTAGACATCATCCTGATTGTGCTGTATTTTAATTGTCTCGTAATAATCTCTTTCTATTACCTAATATTATTTGAAATATATTAACATTCTATGTATTTTAGTTTAATTCTGCTACAGTTTATTTCAGTGTTTAATTAATAGTTCATAGTATTTTGTTGTTTAATTTGTAAATAACTTTTGTATACATGTAAATCTAAATCAAATTGTTGGATTCTTTGTAAGTTCATGCATATGTATATACACTTTTGCTGGTTGAGTGGAAGAGAATGCCTTAACTCTGCCAAATTATTATTATTATTATTATTATTATTATTATTATTAATACTAGATGGCCACTATAATGAACACACGGCTCCTAAAGGTTAATGTAATCAAACATTGCTGCTCCTACAGAAAATGAGGGCGATTAATAAATGAGGGGCGTTAAAAGACAAAAAATAGATGTTTATTACAAAGCACATAATTGCGGTATTATTTTCCTAATGAATCCAATTCTCTGTTGACATACTATTATTCATTACAATTTCAAACAACTCATTAGCGTCAAATTGATGTGTGAACGGATGTGTGAATCGATTCGACCATCAATTGCATTGTTGTCTAGAGACCTGGCCTCATGGAATGAGGAAGCGATTATAAGTAGTTGACGAGAAGGCTCCATCTTTTAATATTAAATGTGGAAAGTATGCATACAGAAATGAAAAGAAATATCAAACATTTATTTCAAATCTCAAACTTTCTTACAATCCCAACCCTGCCCAGAGTAACAATTACGAACAACATTGCATAATCATTTCACGCATTTATAGGGATTCGATGAATTCCCAGTCGCGAATAGTGACTACCTAACCACGCATGCGTCGGATCAGAAAAACCAAGGCTTTAAACATTCGAAGTTAAAAAGCATGAAGGGAAAACATATTTACTTACTCACTTACTTATAAATGGCTTTTAGGGAACCCGGAGGTCCATTGCCGCCCTCACATAAGCCCGGCATCGATCCTTATCCTGAGCAGGCTTAATCCAGTCCCTATTATCATATCTCACCTCCCTCAAATCCATTTTAATATTATCCTTCCATCTACGTCTCGGCCTCCCCAAAGATCTTACTTCCTCCGGCCTCCCAACTAACACTCTATATACATTTCTGGATTCACTCATACGTGCTACATGCCCTGCCCATCTCAAACGTCTGGATTTAATGTTCCTAATTATGTAAGGTGAAGAATACAATGCGTGCAGCTCTGCGTTGTGTAACTTTCTCCATTCTCCTGTAACTTCAACTCTCTTGCAACAAATATTTTCCTAAGCACCTTATTCTCGAACACCCTTAACCTATGTTCCGCTCTCAAAGTGAGAGTCCAAGTTTCACAACCATAAAGAACAACCGGTAATATAACTGTTTTATAAATTCAAACTTTCAGATTTTTTGACAGCAGACTGGATGATAAAAGCTTCTCAACCGAATAATAACACGAATTTCCCATATTTATTCTGCGCTTAATTTCCTCCCAAGTGTCATTTGTATTTGTTACTGTTGCTCCAAGGTACTTGAATTTTTCCACGTTTTCAAAGGATAAATATTCAATTTTTATATTTAATTTCGTACTATGTTCTGGTCACGAGACGTAATCATATACTTTGCTTTTTCGTTGTTTACTTCCAACAGACTGAAGAATAGACTAAGGAAACTAGGGGTCTGAAAATTGAAATGCACAAGATAAGAGGCTTTGAAAGATGGTCACGGAAAGACGACAGTTCCTGTATACTTGATATATTTAGCTATTTGTTTATTCTGCCGGAATTAAGACCAATAGGGCTTCTCTTTCACACCATGAGGTTTATTATTATTATTATTATTATTATTATTATTATTATTATTATTATTATTATTATTATTATTATTATTACAACTCTCACAATCAAGTTATTCTAGCCACCGGCGTAGCTCGGTTGGTTAAGACGCTTGCCTCCCTATCCGGAGTTGCGCTCGGGCGCGGGTTCGATTCCCGCTTGGGCTGATTACCTGGTTTGGTTTTTTCGAGGTTTTCCCCAAGCTATCAGGCAATCTATGGCGAATCCTCGGCATAATCTCGCCAATTATCATCTCGCTATCACCAATCTCATCGACGCTAAATAACCTCGTATTTGAAACAGCGTCGTTAAATAACCAAGTAAACAAATCAATTTATTCTAGTTGCAGTGACGTTCATTTCTTTCTCGTTTTGTTGGTCAACATTGCCTGCATACACACTTAGTCTTCTTACATGTAAAAAGCATTAATGGAGTTTGAAGCGGAGCGTCGAAGTTGGTATTTTTACTGTTTAAATTGAAACGTTGCCCTCACTTACTCCAGGGTTGCTTTGGTGACCTTGCCAAAGGACGCGGGCGTTGTTGTTCCTAAATTAACTCTTGCAGGAGCAATGCGACAGGTTTAATCGTCAGTGCAGCTCGAGCAAGGCGATTCTGGGAAAGCGAAGCTCCTGCTGCTATCATCAGATAATCCGCGCAGCGGGTTCTGCGACATCCAGTTGCCCGGCTGGAAAAACCGACTGCATCGTGGGAGGGGAACGAGAAAATGAACATATTCGTGAAAGACACGAATCTTGAGGAAACAACCTGGGCCTGAGGAATAAGCAATTTTACAATCTGGCTACTAGGATCTCAACTTCTTTATTTATTTATTTATTTTTTTACTTTTTCTTTTATTTCTGAATATGCATTTCTTTCTCGTGTTAAATTCTATCGTACCTGGTTAACATGTTTCGACCTGTTATTGTCCTTCTTCAGAACTGGTTGTTGCTGATCTTGGCGTCTTTTGTTTTGTTTCCTGTGGGGGTGATTTTTTTGTGTAGTGTAATGTGGGGTCAAAGAGTGTGTGTGTTCTGAAATTGAGTTGTGTGTTGAAAATTTCATTTGGGTCTGTTTTTGTGTGTCTGCATATTTTGTATTGTTCTAGTGTGTTTAGTTTTTGGCTTTTTGGTTGAATATGTAGAATTTCCATGTCTGTGTTGATGTCTCTGTAGGTGTGGTTAGCATTTGTGATGTGTTCTGCATATGTGGAAGTGTTCAGTGAAAATAGAACATTGCATTATTCAATTCAACCATTTTCAATTTTTGTAAATATAAAATGTAAAATCTACTTTACAACTAATAGTATGTAATAAGTTAAAGTATTTGTCATAATACCTACAGTGTAATATATATATATATATATATATATATATATATATATATATATATATATATATAATTTTTTTCCAGTTAACACAGCATTTGCAATTCAATTCTTTATTTCTGTAAATGGAAAGTATACTATTCCATGTTAAAACTAATACGTAAAACGTTACAGTATTTAGTAATAAATATGTGCAACATTTTCTTGAGTTAACAGACCATACTTGAATTAACCAGTATTGGAAATAACTAGAATTTTTTCCAAATCATACTAAGTCATGACAGTGCAATTTTGAAAAACATAGGAGTTTATAAATTGTAAGATATAAACGTAAATGCCACAAATATTTCGTAATGTCATATCTATGTTATGACGGATGTGGTACAACATGAATTGCTCAGATAATCAGCTCCAAAATAATTATTTCAATTTTATTGCCCTCCTGAAAAAAGTAGTTTTTTTTTCCTTAGTTGGTTTTGGCATCCATATCTTCAATTGTTCTTCTTCTATTTCTTGAAGCATCTTTTGTGTGTGTTCAATTTCCACTTGTTCCAGATCTGCTGCTCAATTCCGAGATATTATGAAGAATCAAAATGCGGAGACAGTAATCGACCATCTAATACAATTAATGATAGGAAAGCAGACGTAAAGGGACTGTTTTCACTTCGGGTCGTCTACATTCTTCGATGATTTTGTTTAGTGCGGAAGTCTATTAGGCCTATATACACTGACGTTCAAAGATATCTGGCCTACGATTCTATGATCGTGTAATCGAACTTTCTAACCACGGGATAAGTCACACCAAACTATATACAGTCGCGAAAAATGAGTGAAAAGTTCCAGGGTTAGTTCGCAATAGTGACATCCATTATCATCGCGATTAAAAAAGTGCCGACAAAAATGATGATGTGTCGTGTTCTTTTGGAAAAATTAACGACTTCCATTACTGAAATATTAAATGCATCGCAGTTAATTTATTATTTTCCTGAAGTATATTAACCCCCAGCCTCTCAAACTTGAAGAAACCTCCGCAAGAAATGTATAATTTTTGTCTCAAAAACGAACTGAAATTTACTATCATCGCAATGTCTCATTCGAAAGATTATAGCGATAAAACGAAAGTTTCAATGAGGATGGGAGGATGCATTTTTTACTTACAATATGATGAAATATTAAATGGAGTAATTTGTTCACAAGTATTACTAGGAAAACGGTTGTATAACATAAAACGGCATTATAAGTTACTAATGTTACTGATGAAACGTGATCAATACATTTTATTGTAACAGTGTTTTTTATTATTAGTTAAATTACAATTAAAATTATTATTAAAATTAACATTATAATTAAAATCATCATCATCTTTGAAGAAAAAAGTCGATCCTTTTCCCAGCAGATGTAAAATAAAATGATCAGTAAAGATCTTAAAACAAATTTAATTTTTCACATATTTAGTAATGTGATGTTAAATTAATAGCTAGATTAAAAATATACTTGAAAAATGTTGAACTTTTCAAATCTTTGGAAAAATAAATATTTGAAATTCGTTCTTGTCCTTGCTCTGTTGACTGAGCCATTCGCTACAATTTGAAATTTAAGGAATAATTATTTTCAACAATGAAAAAGAAATCAAAAGTTTTGTTTCTCACGACTGAAACAAAACCTTTCGTGATCAACTAGGAAATCGGAAAAAGGATAAGCTGACGTCTTTCTCTTATTTTGACAATTTATAGCCTACAAACATTCCTCCTTGACAATTAATTTTAGGTTGTGATATTTTAGCCATTAACATTTTTTTTTGTTCATTTCAAGCATCAATGTTACAAGGATATACTAGAAAACATTAGTTCGTAACCTTGGACAGTCTATTGTTTTTATTTAAGTGCCTGATTACGAGATTTGCAAAATAAAAACCGTTAATGTCAGACAGTTGCTTCATATTCCTCTTGTGGTATAAGTCAGAACCAAACATATAAAAAAGGTGCTTGAAACGTTGCAGTTCGCAATAGTGGCATTATCGGCGCACGATTAGCATTTTCGCCACCGCTGATGTACACTGACATTAAAAGATATCTGACCGGACTAATCGATAGTGATCGATAATTTGTTGGTGTAAATGTGGAGTCTTTAGTTATTGCTTCTATGAATAGATGGCGAAGATAATAGTCACTGTTGCCAATTGTAGGTAAATATTCCCGCATTATGGAATTCAATTTTTCATCCCACTCAACTGTGATTGTAAAACAACACTGGGTTTAGCTGGAAACCGCTGATATTGTCAATTGTGATAATAGTCAATGTTTAATCTATATAATCATTTTTCCTGACACTTTTTTAACTGTCCCAATAATGGTGCCACCTATTGAGAAGTAGCGGAACTCTTTCAAAGTTTGTCAATTTTTTATATCTTTGGTTCTGAGTAGTCCCGTTGTTAGAAAGTTCGCTTAAACGATCATAAAATCGTAGGTCGGATACCTTTGAACGTCAGTACATTAAGCATGAATTATTCTCATAATTGACAATATCAGCGGTTTCCAGCTAAACCCAGTGTTGTTTTACAATCACAGTTGAGTGGGATGAAATATTGAATTCTATAATGTGGGTATATTTATGTACTGTTGGCAACACGGACTATTATTTTCGCCATCTACTCATAGAAGTAATAACTAAAAAAGCCACATTTACACCAACAAATTATCGATCATTATCGATTAGTACGGTCAGACATGTTTGAACGCCAGTGTACAAAAATGAGCAGTATCAAAAGGTCGTCAAGTTACTGACAGAGAAATGTTGCGATCTGTCACATTCTTACAGTCTATACAAAACTCTCGCACACACGGAAAGGGAGCGACGTTGTGAAGTTGTGCGGTAATGCAGTGCTGCTCTTTGCGCCGCCTGTCTGCCGTGTCGGAACTAAGCAGCTGACACGAAATCGTAAACTCATAAATTTGTATCACACTGTAGTCTTTGACCAGACTAATATAATAATAATAATAATAATAATAATAATAATAATAATAATAATAATAATAATAATAATCAACACTTCCGAACAAAGCACGTGCTCGCTGCGAAACAGTCGGCAACGTCGGCCTGTTGTCATGGCCTCTGATTGGCTAGTTAGCGGTTGCCATGGTGAAGCTTAGAAGCCGCTGAACTGTCAATACCTTTCTAGTTTTGTATAGACTATACTTTGTGTTCAGTTCAAAGTGTGTCATGGCTCGCTGTATGCCGTCATGTGGCTAGCCGATGAGCCTAGAGAATTCAATCTTCCTACACTTTCGCAGAGGCGTATCACCTATGAGCGAGAGAAGTTGCCTAGCAAGTACGGCGTTCATTCTGAAGAGTACGTACCGATACGTACGGTAACGCCAGTAGTGGCAGGAATGTGAACTGTTTGGAAACACGTACTATCGGGATATGGGGAGAGGGTTAAGACGATTACTTACGTATTTGTTGACATTAACTTCGACGGTCAACATGGACACGGAGCATTTGATTTGTGTTGTGGAATGTTGCCGTACGCAACAGATGATAACAAATACCCTCCGTACGACTTGCCCGCACAAAACACAGTTCGAAAGAGGTTATGGTAGCACACAGACCGTACAGACCGCCATCTGTTGCTGCGACGTTCAAGTTATACCGTACACGTTCTCAAGTTCAGATTGAACGCCTTGAATGATAGGCAACTTCTCTGACATATAAGGTGAAACTCGCTTCAAATCGGTGACTCAACAACAGTGACGTCATGACACACTTTGAAATGAACACCCAGTAGTTCATGTATCCATACTACAGGGTGAACCGTAAGTAATGCCATTAATTTGAGGATGTTATTCTTTGAGATATTTCAAAGGATATATACAATTTTTCTCCTTTTTGCTTCCTTACCAAGAAAAAATTGATTTATATAAAACATTTCATATCGTGTTTTGGGAAAGCCATTGATCTAATTCTCAGTATATTTTCATAATAAGTGATTGAAACAATTTCAGTTTTGTTATGTAAATGTACAAAAATTTGATCCGAAAAAATGTAATTATCATTTTAAAATTCCTTTTCAGAACAAAAAGTTACATTTGTTCGCATCAAATTTCTGCACATTTAAGGATAAAACTAAAATTCTTTCAATCATTTATTATCATAATACACTGCTCTCTTAAACTGATTGAGCATATTGGAAATTAAATCAAAGACTTTCACAAAGAAAGCTATAAAATGTTTCATAATAAACTATTTGTTTTTCTCAAAAAGAAAGCAAAAACGAGAAAAATTGTATTGAACTTTTTTGTTTGAAATATCTCAAAGAATAACCTCCTGAAATGATTGACATTGTTTACGGTTGAGTCTGTATAGTAGACCTACTTCTATTTTGGTCGCTCTTGGGTGGTATCCACTGGTCTTGAGTAACATTAACTTTGTTTTCGATTTTGCAGGGATTTGTACTCTTCGAATGGAGATAAGTTCTCCTATGGTAGTGGAGGGTCACAAACAAAAGTCTCACCTAAAAGTGCGTCGCTCCTACAAATGTTCGGCGGGAACCACTACTACTACAGAAGAAGAAAGACATGAGTTCAAATATGCGTTCGCAAGTAGACCTATTTGTGCTTACACAATTAGTGTAATGTGTATACTTATTTACAACACGCACTGCATTTATTTACAGACAGTTGAAGCGAGAAAATTGCCACCCAAGCGCTGCGTGTGGAGTGTGATGGGGACGCACAAGGAGCCCCTCGGAATGTCCCCGCTCAAGTTGTGACGGATGAAATTACTGACATCAGTGTAAGTGCGGCGAGTTCCACTCTGTAAGTGTTCCAGGAAAGGAAAAATAATTACAACTCTGACAGAGAAATGTGATGAATTATGGAGCGCAATGAATAAAATAAAGCCCAGCATAAACCTTTTTATGCATTCAGTTATGTAAATTAATGTTGTATTAATACAATACACTGCAGAGAGTTATGTTGTCTAATTTCTGCCTTCATATTTTATTTCTCGTGTCATTCTTGACGTAATATTTATTATTGGCTTTCTATTCTTTGTTACTGCATTCCACTTACTTCGCAAGTTTCTCTACTCCACGTACAAATTGTTACGTCTAGATTCAGTTTCATTTTTAACTATAATGGCTTTCTTAAAATTGGATGAGCACGTATTGTGCAGTTCAATTAATTTGTTAACCTAATTAAGTACAGATATGGAATTAAAATTTGGAGCGAGTCTTTGAGTCCACCTGTATATAGACAACAATTTCACACGACTGTCCACATGTAGCTTATATACAGGGGCTCTTGTTTACTGCATATGCACAGTATGTTGTAAACGAAACTTAAACAATAAGGGAGCTCCAAATTTTATTTCCGCATCTGTACAACTTAATTACTATATTTACATGTAAACTTAATAGGTAATTATACAGGGAGTTGAAAAAAGTATCCAATATTTTAGGAGATGCTAGTATGCATCAAAACAAGAAAATAATGTGTAATAAACATGGGACCTACAACACATACTTTCTGAGATCTGAACACTTGTTCATAGGAGGTGCTCAATGTGACGTCCACTCATGGCAATCCAGTCTTCTGCCCTTCGGCGTAAGGAACCACGCACTCTGTGAACTTTCCCTGGTTCCTTTATGTGTCCCCATAACCAAAAGTCTAGGGGATTTAAGTTTGGAGAACGAGCAGGCCAAGGTGTGGGGCTTCCCCGACCAATCCAGCGGTCCTGAAATGTCAGCGTCAGGTGTTCACGCTCATTGCGGAAAAAATGTGCTGGTGTGCCATCGTACATGAACCACTTCTTTAGTCTCTGCTGACATGGCACATTCTCCAGCAAGGCAGGCAATACGTTAATAAGAAAGTCTCTGTGGTAACACGTATGGCCCTATTAATCTATCACCAAGAACGCCTGCCCATACATTGATTGAGAATCGGCGCTCATGCCTTGTTTCTTCAACTGCATGGGGATTTTCATCAGCTCACACATGGCGTTTACGAAAATTCACATCATCTCTGCTGAACCCCGGTCATATCCGCAACCAGACTTTTGTTTTCAGTATTCCTTGCGACGTATCACAAAACCTCTAATGACAATTACATTAATATTCTCATTATAGAAATATATTTTAGATTTATATATATATTTCCCCCTGTAACATAGTTCTAGTAAGCTTATATTAAATTAATTTTCATCATTTTACAAGCTATCTCAAACCTCAAATTAATTATAATTGATTGAATTAAATTAGCTCATAAATTAAGTTACTACTTTACCTTATAGGTTTATCTAAATTTAAATAAATATGTAGTCTACCAGTCGTTAACTTAACTGAAGAATATTGCTGGAAAATCTTTTAAGTGTAGTGTAAATATTTGTAATTTAAATATGTATTGTATTGATTAAGGCTAGTTGAGTGGAAGAGAAGGCCTTATGGCCTTAACTCTGCCAGCGAAAATAAAACATTATTATTATTATTAATATTATTAATTTTATTTTATTATTATTATTATTATTATTATTATTATTATTATTATTATTATTATATTCTATGGGGAGGGTGTCAACTACGGTATGATTAATTAATTTATTTAATTATTTATTCATTCATTCATGCATTTATTTATTTATTTATTTATTTATTTATTTATTTATTTATTTATTTATTTATTTATTTATTTATTTATTTATTTATTTATTTACTCTGGTGGAGTTAAGGCCAGGCTTTACGTTCAGTATTTAAAACATGTAGGTTCCAAAACGAAAAATAAAATGGTATTCCATATTTGTAACAATTTCTCTACATGTTAATATTCATTTATTAATAATAATTAAATTCGACACTATATGAAGTAAAATATTTTATGCGAGATCGTGCGCATTTGCTTGGTTTCCGCACAAAACCAATCCGCGGTAAGTCTAAAATTCCACATTCAGTATTCCCAACCGAACACACATAACAATTTCCCTCTTCTTACCGCTTAAGTGACATATTGATTTTACTGCTTTAGGCTTTTAACATATTATTTTTAGAGACGTTCAATATAGTAATAATTATAAATTGGAAACTTACCACTGCAATTCCACCTAAATTGCACTGTTAATTATTGTTTTTAAATATGTGCAAAAATTAAGTAAACTCTACAACTCCACTAAAGTTACTGCATTTCGTGATGCATGTAACATTAAGGAAGCCGTTTGTTTTAAGTTCGCATTTATAGACTGGGGGAAAAAAAAAACACAGACGTATATCACGGCCTGCTGGAGTAAAGTAAACACAGAAAACATTTTAAAGCAACAATGTTGAAGATAGATATTTTTGTTTTCCAAAATTGCCGTCATTGAACGGAAACCAAGATGGAGATTTCATTGCAACTAATTAGAAATTCCTCTTTCAGGTATGTAATAAACGATCTTCGCACAAAATAATGTACGATACACGAGCGGTATGTTTTCTTTCAATTCTCGGAAATTAAAAAAGCTCAACTACGTTCCGCTTTTTCAAACATTTTCTCGAACATGAAAACTTCAACATACCGCTCTTGTAACGCATATTACTATTGCGCTACAAGAATTGAAAGTGTTTTAAGAATTCGTTTCAAAACATGTCAAGTGATCCACAAAACCTCATTTTCAATCCTTCTAACGTAGCCTAAATAACTTTCACAGGCCAACTCAAATCAAAGCGAAGATAATAGTCTCAGAACAGCGGGTTTATTTGATCGGTCACCGCTCTCAAACGAACGTAGAATTCCAGTTTCCTGGTCTGCAATCAAGTCCGCGCCCTGCAATAAACACGCACTTTGCCACACGGCGAATACATTATCTCAGTTTACTTGGACTTGACTTCTTTCTCATCTTCATTCCACGGAACCTGCTGCGGTGCAGGCAGGGAGGCAACCCGAGGGTCGCGCGTCGGTTACAATAATTATGCGTTCCGTGAACCAGACGATATTCATAACATCACGGCGCTTGCGCACTTTCCTGGAATTGCAGCCTATTTAATAATTTCGTTAAATTCAAAACGCTGTCACGCCCGCCAGACAGGCGAAGTCTGTTCATATATTTAAGGTTTTTGTGTCTGTCTGAGATAAGCCAAAATTACACTCACCCCATTGTTACGTGTCTGCCCCATACGTCGTTCCCAGAAAAGTAATTTTGAAAAATAATTTTATACCCGTGCAAGAAGGGCTCACCGCACCCATCAGACATGCAGATGGGTGAATGTCATTCCACAAGGACGACACAGAATGTCTAAGATTGTTTATTTATAGTACACTATCGTTCGTAATCTTCGGTACTCGTCAAATCGATTAAGTATTACGTATTAGTTCATAGTTCTATTTACGTCTTTTTGGATAGTCAATTAAGATACAGTAAATTTTCAATTAATTCGTTCATAGTTTTCTGCCTAATGGCAGATATTTCACAGCAAACCCAGCATTTTCCAAACTTTCTCTTAGTCTCCGCATATGATCCATATATTTTAATGTTGTCTATCATCTTATCTTATACTTACTTACTTACTGGCTTTTAAAGAACCCGGAGGTTCATTGCCGCCCTCACATAAGCCCGCCATTGATCCCTATCCTGAGCAAGATTAATCCATTCTCTATCATCATATCCCACCTCCCTCAACTCCATTTTAATATTATCTTCCCATCTACGTCTCGGCCTCCCTAAAGGTCTTTTTCTCTCCGGTCTCCCAACTAACACTATATGCATTTCTGGATTCGCCCATACGTGCTATATGCCCTGTCCATCTCAAACGTCTGGATTTAATGTTCCTAATTATGTCAGGTGAAGAATACAATGCATGCAGTTCTGTGTTGTGTAACTTTATCCATTCTCCTGTATCTTCATCCCTCTTAGCCCCAAACATTTTCAAACACCCTTAACCTATGTTCCTCTCTCAAAGTGAGAGTCCAAGTTTCACAACCATAAAGAACAACCGGTAATATAACTGTTTTATAAATTCTAACTTTCAGATTTTTTGACAGCAGACTGGATGATAAGACCTTCTCAACCGAATAATAACAGGCATTTCCCATATTTATTGTGTTTAATTTCCTCCCGAGTATCTTATCTTATAACATAAAATTTACAAGGACAGTTTACTAAATACAGTAAGTAACATAATTCAAGTCAATATATATCACACAAGAGCAAAAAATGAATAATGGTTTCTCTAGCAACAAGTTTCTGTGTGGCAATTCTAACTTTCAAGGCCTAAAAACAATAGCTGTAAATAAAAAAAAAAAACCCGATCGTGCAAAAAATAATATTTTGAACATGTTTTCTTATGTTTTTAATTTATAAAGAATGTGTCAAGGTATCTGTTATTTAAATGGCATCACGTACTTATTTTCCCATTTTTAGATTCTTCAAGTCTCAAAACGTACAAAACTAATTATATATATATATATATATATATATATATATATATATATATATATATTTGCCATTTGTAAACTATGATTTTGTAAAAAATGTCTGAAATTTATGATTCCAATGTAAGTGTACATAAAAAAGAGAAATGATTCAGTAGGCCTATATCAATTTAGCACTAGAGATTAAGGCTGTCATAAATTAAATAATCATAGGCAAAATCTAAACAAAGCAAATAATACTTCAATTTCATTGAACTTTTGAAACATTATGATACCGTAGAATGAGTAATGTTTCTTTCAGGACGAATTTCATTAACTAAGGCACTAACATCTTTTTGAGCCCTTTTCCTGTCACCATAATCATATTTCACTTTGCTCTCTTTGTGTAAGATTGGCCATGGTTAATAATATTAAAGAACAAATGCCTGTCATGTGCGGATAAAAAAAAAGTACCGCGGGTATAGAAGTGTCGCGTAAGATGTTGAATGTGAAAATATCAAACATTAAAAATTCCTTTTTTTTCGATAAAGATTTTATCTGTAGTAATGTCACGAGAGGTCTGAGATCTGCCGATAAATCCACGAGCGAATTTTTAACCTATTCAGACATTGTGAAGTTGAAATACTCGTAGATGAATATCGATTACTGCAATAAAGGAATTCGATGTTATTATTCAGTAATGCCAATTGCGAAAAGCGAAATACAGGTTTAACATTGTTAATTATATGTACTGCACTTTTCTCTTATTATTATAACAAATACATTTTCATTATCTGCTGAAATCATAATTTAATATAACAGTAACAGTGGGGACAGCTATATACCAATGCTTATGTGTTCACAGCGAGACATGTTGCTACACAGTGAAGCCATCTCTGTATAGATAGGCCTAATTCAAACACGAATTTTATTACGCCATACGAAAGGCAGTTTGAACAAAGAAATTATTACTATGCAAGGTCTTTGAGTTTGATATGCGATGATGTTACATAAATTTGAACGTCTATTGTTTAATTTCAATACAAATCTTACAGGTTACAATTTTATAGGTTATGTTACCTGTAGAAACAGGACCAATGTCAGCTGTGCCTTACTTACAATGAGTGCTACACGAAATCATTTTTTATAGCTCGACAAACGCATTCTCGCTGTAGTGTGTAACGGAACTAAAGCTGCATCTACACAGTTCAATATTCCAATCGCGTATGCGTGCAATCTGGGAAGAATATTGAAAGAATCAAGTTTAAAAGTTACGTTCAATTAAGATGCATAAAGATTTTGTGTCTACATGGTGCGCCGTTTTGAACGTGGTCTTCACTGCGTAAATATATATATTTTTTTAATTGGTTATTTAACGACGCTGTATCAACTACTAGGTTATTTAGCGTCGATGAGATTGGTGATAGCGAGATGGTATTTTGGCGAGATGAGTCCGAGGATTCGCCATAGATTACCTGGCATTCACCTTACGGTTGGGGAAAACCTCGGAAAAAACCCAACCAGGTAATCAGCCCAAGCGGGGATCGACCCCGCGCCCGAGCGCAACTTCAGACCGGCAGGCAAGCCTTAACCGACTGAGCCACGCCGGTGG
The DNA here is from genome assembly GCA_025594305.2 of Periplaneta americana. Lineage (NCBI taxonomy): Eukaryota > Metazoa > Arthropoda > Insecta > Blattodea > Blattidae > Periplaneta > Periplaneta americana. The sequence goes on from JAJSOF020000033.1 coordinate 10,085,599, forward strand.
CTCGTAAATATATTAATTAATATTAAATATCAATATTGCATTCATTGCTTTAAAGTTGAAAGAAAAGTTTAACCGTGTAGTTGCATCTTAATGTATTCATGATCATCAATTTACGGGGAAACAGATGGCGACAACGACTAAACAAAAGAACGATCATGCGATAAATTGATAGCGATAAATCTAGCTGCAGAAATTATCGCAAAGTCTGACTGTGATTGGTTGGAATTCAAAATTTCATTACACTTCATTGGTCGAAAATGGAATGACGTCATATAAACGAAATAGTCACATTAAATTTTCATAACATTCTCAGTTTGCGGGAAACCAGATACAATAGTTTTGTGATACCGTTTATCATACCGTATTTGAGCTTTAGAATGTTACTTTATGCCATCCTAGCATTACAAACATTACTACATCGAATATCATTCATAATTGGCTTATTATTGCACGCGTGCATATAAAAGCAATGACGTATTCACTATATGACGTAATACCGGAACGCTTGAATCGGAATGTTTGCAACTCGTCTGAATATCTTCTATGCGCCGTGTAACAAGAAATAAAATGCAGGACAAAAGATAACGTATCATTTATTTCCAATCTTTAACAATTTTGTATCAATAATTTCAAGGGAAAAATTGTTCCGGGGCCGGGTATCGATCCCGGGATCTCTGGTTGAACGTACCAGCGCTCTCCCAACTGAGCTACCCGGGAACTCCACCCGACACCGTCTCAACTTTTCCCTTTATATCCACACAACTCGCGTGGGTTGACGAAACGCCAGAGACCCTCATCGAGTGCACACAAACTCTGTGTGACTTGGAATTGTGGTTTTCTGTTAACGTACACAGTGACGTATATATAATGCAAATCTAGTCTTTCAGGTGAAGCTCTCTGTAAAGCAGATTTGAATAATTTCAAGGGTAGCTCAGTTGGGAGAGCGCTGGTACGTTCAACCAGAGGTCCCGGGATCGATACCCGGCCCCGGAACAATTTTTCCCTTGAAATTATTCAAATCTTCTTTACAGAGTGCTTCACCTGAAAGACTAGATTTGCATAATTTTGTATCACTGTTGTAATATCACATAAAAGAGTTCTATGGTTCAGAGAAACTAAATTAACAAAATAAAGGCATATTTGTAACATAATCTGCAAAAGTCATCCATTCCTCTTTATTCAATGTCAAGACAATTTGTTAGCTATGGATCCCGAATTTCTTTCATAATTTATTTCCTACAATTTATAATGCTAAGAGCCATAAAATATTGTATCAACTAGTGGATAATCTTATTATGACACTCGTGAAAACATTCACTCATGCCATAATCATCAAGATTATCCATTTGTTGCATAAATAACTATTATTATGGATGTATTCCATTCTGTTTACGCATTTCATCTTCCATTCTGAAACGACGAAAAAAAAAATGCGATGTTAATGAAGGACTCCAATATTTAGATTTGTTTATATTGCAGTCATTCTAAATTGTGTGATAAGTAATTATTAATTTTACTAATTATTACGTAATATACGTGTATCAATATATTCTGTTTTCTTCGTTCTGAATTTTCTAGCTAATCTTTTTTTTTCTTTTTGAATTAGTTATAATTGTAAACAATATTTTGAAAGTGGTTATATTACAGCTTGGACTTGCATAGCGTTGTTTTTTTCTTTTACTAATTTATTAACGTCTTCATAACCTTCGGAATTGTAGATACCGCATGTGTTGAAACCCGCATTTTTTGTCTCCATGGTAGATGTTCACTTCTCGGTCCGCAACGCCTGTCTTCTGTAACGGATTTCCATTTACATAAGATCTTAAAGATTTATTCTATGGTTGTCGCGTGATATGTTTACACATCGATAAAAAAAAATAAGCCTATATAGACTTACTTACTTCGGAGAGATGACAGGCATATCTATGTGATACTAATTTTTCATTTTGAATGTTACAAACATCTCTACTGAAAGAATGATTGAATGTCCGGCATTTGTAAAATCTGTCTTGGCAGGTTCTGCTCTGTTTAAGGCTTCGGGATAAATTGTACATTTATCATCAAACTGTTGTCTCACAGCGTATCCCCTGTAAGCTTCAGGTAGGCAAACTGAACAACTCTATAGTAAAGAAATATCTGTTCTAAGCTTACAGGAAAGGTATACTTAAACGTAAAGGAATTCAACTTTTGAACTCCAGAGATATTTATTGGTTATAAAGTAATTATAGTTATCTGTTATTACAACTTTTTCCTAACCATTTTTGTAACCAAATTTTGAGACCATATTTACTATGTAAAGGACTAACAGGTAACAGGATAAATATTTTGAACTCCCAAATGTTTTTGACTATTGATTTTTTAGTTTTTCTGTTCTTTTCAGAAATATTTTCAAACACAAATGTTTAGCAAGAACTCAATTTTTAAGCTCCGGTTTTTTGGTTACATTAACAAGGCAGTGAGAAACAATTCTATGCATTAATTTTATGAAATATTTCATTTATTCACTTTCAAAACATTTCGTTAAATTTTAAAAATGTTATTTGTCCTATAATTCATAAAAAATTATTAATCAAATAAATATCAGCATTTCTTACTAAATAAATGCATAGAAAGGTGTAGCTACTACATAGATACTTGCAGTAAAAATTTCATCCAGATTTATTAATATTTGGCATAAAAAAGTTCGTGTTGAATCAAGAAAAATAAACTTACGGAAAAATGGATTAGAAAGATAAATGCATATTTATCTAAATTTCCAATTTATCCTCCGCTACATTCATTTAGTAACTCCAAGAAGCCAACTTTAGAACAGAAAGTTACTACATTTGGAATCATAAATTTGTAAAAAAAATAAATCTTTGATAAAAAATATTTTTGAGAGCTCTCTAAAAAAAAAGAAAAAATTAAACATATTTGTAATCAGAATTGAACCAAGTTCATTTGAGATATGAAAATGTACATTCTAAAGAAATGAAATAGTCAATGAAATTTTTTTGGAAAATTGTCATGATTTTCAGTGAAGTCTTCCCCTCAATACTGAAAAATTCGGCTTGACCAAAATCATTATTATGTTTACGGGTACATGTGAACCATACAGAAGGTGCCACTGCTTAAATTAGTCTCAATAAGTTTGAAAGTACCTCGACACGGTTCAGGTATCCGTGACGTACACCATTCTTGCACACTCGCATCGGGGTGAATAACTTCATAAAAGCAGAACCCCACTGGGATATTCAGCGTCTCCACATGTTCGTAAAGCTGGACAATTAATAAACAAGGCCTCGCGGATTTATGGAAGCTGGGAACAGTTCAACATTCTGCAGCCACATCTCTGTATTTATTATATCAGATGGAAGAGTTTACAACTTTGTTGTAGAATATGTTAATGCGGAATCTGGACGCATGACTTCCTCCATATTGTTAAAAATAATGGCGCCCCCATGACAGTAATCAGCCGCGGGATTCCTCTAACGCTGAGGTGTTTGCTAATCTATTGCGTCTCAGCTTTCATGCTTTGTGCCCTGCTTTGTTCGCCAGAGATGTTCAGTCATAGTGGAGACATTGGCGGTAGTATTTCCAAGACAAGATTCTTTTACACGTCGAAAATATTGCTAGCATCGTAACCACAGAAAACAAATGACTCTCAAACTTTCTTTTAAATGTATTGAAGGCTATGGATTGGCATGATATTGTTTTGTTTTTTATTCGTGTTGATTATTGTTGTAATAGCCAGATTCAGATTTATTAAATCCTTGTTATTTTCTAAATAACAATGGTTGGTATGCATAAAGTTGAAATAAATGCTATTTCTAAGGTTTTCGAAATATATACTAGGGTATTTGTGTATAAAAACCCATAGTACATTCTTTCCTTCTAGATACGATTCTTTTACACGTCGAAAATCTATTGCTAACACCATAACCACAGAAAACAAATGACTCTCAAACTTTTTTTAGGCTATATGTATTGAAGGCCATGGATTGGCATGATATTGTTTTGTTTTTTATTCGTGTTGGTTACTGTTGTAATAGCCAGATTCAGATTTATTAAATCCTTGTTATTTTCTAAATCACAATGGTTGGTATACCGGTACATAACGTTGAAATAAATGCTATTGCTAATGTTTTCGAAATATATACTACGGTATTTATGTATAAAAACCCATAGTACATTCTTTCCTTCTAGATAAGATACGATTCTTTTACACGTCGAAAATATATTGCTAGCACCGTAACCACGGAAAACAAATGACTCTCAAACTTTTTTTATATGTATTGAAGGCATGGATTGGCATGATATTGTTTTGTTTTTTATTCGTGTTGATTATTGTTGTAATAGCCAGATTCAGATTTATTAAATCCTTGTTATTTTCTAAATAACAATGGTTGGTATGCATAAAGTTGAAATAAATGCTATTTCTAAGGTTTTCGAAATATATACTAGGGTATTTATGTATAAAAACCCATAGTACATTCTTTCCTTCTAGATACGATTCTTTTACACGTCGAAAATCTATTGCTAACACCATAACCACAGAAAACAAATGACTCTCAAACTTTTTTTAGGCTATATGTATTGAAGGCCATGGATTGGCATGATATTGTTTTGTTTTTTATTCGTGTTGGTTACTGTTGTAATAGCCAGATTCAGATTTATTAAATCCTTGTTATTTTCTAAATCACAATGGTTGGTATACCGGTACATAACGTTGAAATAAATGCTATTGCTAATGGTTTTTGAAATATATACTACGGTATTTATGTATAAAAAACCATAGCACATTCTTTCCTTCTAGATAAGATACGATTCTTTTACACGTCGAAAATCTATTGCTAGCACCGTAACCACGGAAAACAAATGACTCTCAAACTTTTTTTATATGTATTGAAGGCATGGATTGGCATGATATTGTTTTGTTTTTTATTCGTGTTGATTATTGTTGTAATAGCCAGATTCAGATTTATTAAATCCTTGTTATTTTCTAAATCACAATGGTTGGTATGCATAAAGTTGAAATAAATGCTATTGCTAAGGTTTTCGTAATATAGGCTATACTACGGTCTTTATGTAAAAACCCAAACTTTTGGTATATTCTTTCCTTAGCTAAAGAAAGTTGATCTGGAAGGCTAAGGTTTTGTACGGTATTTAGTTCATGCTAGATAAGATAGATTTCGTAGTATAAACTCAAACTATTTATATGCATGATAACAAGAAATTTATTAAATATTTCTAAATACTTCTAAGTGTAAACTAAAGTAAAAATCGTCTTTAGTCTGTATATTCTTTCCTGTTTGAGAATTCTGTGTTTAGTTCATGCGAGATTTTATATAGCATAAGCATTTGTACAGTTTAAAATGGGAGAATTTATGCAAATTCGCGCTAGAAAATCCTACAAGGAAAGACAAGAACTATCACAACGCGATTATAAGAAGTTATATAGGTTTTACAAATAAAAAAAATTCTTATGATCAATTTTTGTATTGGACTACTCAACTGTTGATTTAGAAATAAGTAAAATTCTGTTAGTTGATTTTTGTCTTGTTATTTAAAATAATAGGCTATATTTTTAGCAAAATGATTCTATGGTGAATTTATAATACATTTAATTTACGTGGAAAACTCGGTGTGCATACAATATTTTAGGTTACATAATATGAATTTAATGACTAAATTTTGTGCCTGTATGATTTATGTCTGATTTTGACTTTACTTTACTTTTCATGTTATTTAGATTCTTCATAATTTGCTTTTTGTCCATTTTTTCCCTGTGTAAACTTCCACCTTAACTTTCATAACCTGGACGCGTATTTTTTAGGGTGATAATGCCGGTGAAATGATACCGGGTTCCAGCACCGATGGTTGAGCATTTTCTCATGTTGGATTCAGGGAAAACCCCAGAAAAACCTCAACCATGTAACTTGCCCCGACCGGGATTCGAACCCGGGCCACCTGGTTTCACGGCCAGACGCGCTGTTACTCCACAGGTGTGGACGATTAGATTGTAGATAAGGTTTAGAGGATAAGGTGTATGAGTATAGAATCTGAGATGATAGTACGGGTTAAAGTTGAGAAACTGTGGGGTAAGAGGATGTAAGCGTAATAGGAGAACTACAAATGAAGTGTTAAAATGATAGTAATGTAAATGGAAATAAATGTGATGATGGCGTCATATACAGAAATGTGAGGGCCATCACTAAATGCAGACAGATGTAAGGGCTGTTGACAATAAATAATCATATTCATATTGCTATTTTTCTAAATGACAATTTATTACTTTTACTGAAAATATTCTTTAATATACAGGGTGATCCGTTTCAGTATGGACAAAATAAAAACACCGTAAAACATTTACTACTGAACTTTATTTGTTGAAACTTTGTGCATACAACACTGAAAGATGGTAGACCCCTCAGAGCTCAACATGACCCCCATTGCGCACCCTGCACAACTCATAACGGTGATGCAATTCAGCCCATGTCCGTTGTAACATAAGAGGGGCGATTTTTGAAAATCTTGAGTTATTTTTACTTTCAGATAATCAATGTTCCTGGGTTTCTGTGAACAGACATACTTAAGTCATAAACAAATAATATGTTCGCCTGTAATTACCTAAGTAAGCCACTCAACTGACTGCGCTGTATATATATGAGTTAATCAATAAGTTTCCGGACTGTTCTGAATGTAAGCAACACACAGGACATACGGAACTGATGTTACCTAGAACCAAAGAAACGCCTGGAATCTATACTAAATACATCACTTGAAAGGCATCGAAGAAGACTAGCCATAAGGCGCATATGGAGAGATTCTAGGAAAAACCGCAATAGGTCCTTGACATGTTTGCACAAAATCATGTGCAAAAGCTCAGCTATTAAAGACAATCTAACGCTGTTTTATAGACTGACTCAACGGGCATGGAAGTAATGATCTTCATTGACATGTCCATTTATGTTTAACGGTATAATAAATACAAGTGCAGTTCGGAAATATATTGATTTCACCTGTATCTGAGACAATCTGTGTGTGCAAATCAAATTGAATCACAATTTAATTTTTTTAAGAATTAACTATGAGAAACTATCATATAGGGTAAATGTTGGTAATATTGTGATACGAGTAATATTGTGATAATTCTTTTGAGAATTTTTACAATTTTACTGAGCGAGACGAGGACCGGTTTTGTGCAGCAACTTGTCCACGAACATTCCCTTAATACGTTGACGTAAAAAACCGATCTTCCTCTCGCTCAGTAAAATTGTAACAAATTCTCAAAAAGAACTATCACAATATTATTCATATCACAATATTACCAAATTTTACCTTATTACTTTCATTACAAAGTAGAACCTCGCACTTGCGTTATATAAAGCAGCGGAATCAAGAACCACAAATCATTTTAATGTTTCCCTCAGTCAATAATAACTGATTATTTAACTTATTCTATATTTTTGTTTTCATATTTTCCGATAATGGTATATCTCTAATGTGATAAGTTGAGCTATATATAATCATAATTTTCCTTACTGTGTGTACTTAAAAATATTGTATTCATTGTATGCTTTGTACTGCACTATTTTATTACTACTATTAGTATTATTATTACTTTCAGGCCTATTATTATTGTTATTATTATTATCATTATTATTACTATTCTTATTTTTTATCATTATTATTATTATTATTATTATTATTATTATTCACCATCCAATATTAGAACATGATGAAATTTCGGTTCACTATTAGGATTATGTTTAATTATACAAGCTGCTACAGGACTATTCTTAGCAATACATTACTGTCCAAACATTGAAATAGCATTTTCAAGTATTATTATTATTATTATTATTATTATTATTATCAATAATTGTCTTATTTTTTATACTTTGTATGTCTCATTTATTTTGACCTGCTGTTCACATTTTATTATGCTTTTTTTCTTTCTTTCTGTATGTTATATATTATGTCTGATTTCTACTTATTGTTGTTTACATTTTATTATTATTATCTTATTCAGTTTTGTGTGTAAAATTGTAGTGTACTTTGTAAATTTGTACTGTTTTTGTAACGCAATTTTACTCCTGGTTGAGGAAGTTACAGAAGGCCTTTATGGCCATATGAGAAAAACCACAAAATTATTATTATTATTATTATTATTATTATTATTATTATTATTATTTAAAAATGAAAGGCATTCATTGTTCCTACGTGGAGTTAATAGTGTTTTGACAAATTATATTAGTTCAGTAAAATTCTGGCATTGTTCAGCGCTTTTTTCTCAATGAGTACGAATGTTACAGTAAAGCAAACGTGACAATGACGTTGTTTTGGAGTCAAAATTGACTCAGCCATCAAAGGTTAGACTAGTTACGACTTTCGTTCGGTAAGCTGATTGCTAATGAGAACAATGAATAAGCAATACACATGCTGTTCTTGAGAATAAACAAGGGAGTGAACATTTTGGTGAAGTGGAAAATTCTCCGGAAAAATATAGGCGAAAATTTTCCAAAAAATTGCCGAATTCAGAAAATTTCTGCAGAAAACTTTTCTTCACATATCATTTACACAGAAAATCACATTCGAACACATTAAGAGCCGACAATAATTATAACAAAAAAGGGACAGCAAAACACATTCAACTGCCTCAAAACTGATAGAAGCCACCAAATACGACTCATTCCAAAACCGGCACAGGTGAGTCAACTGCCTGCAACTTTCCAAAACTCTTTTTGTGGTACTTGTTCGCAGAAAATAATAAAGATAAGTTAAGTACGTCCAATACATTGCAAATCTAACCACTCAGGTGAGTCCGTTATGGCTGACAAATGGACCAGTTCGAAAGAATCGCGACCACAAATCGTGTGCAGTGTCCAAACATCTGCCAGCTACATTCTGCACCGACCCACATACCTGCAGCAGTTACCAAACACAGCTCTATTCTCAATAAAGTATAACGATTTATGCCAGTTGCATACATGGAGGCAAGATGTTTCATCTGTCCATAAATTGCAGCCTCTTATGAAGGCCTTCTTATGGCGTAGAACTACGTCTTTCTCCTCACTGGTATGGTGGGGTAATTTGGGAATTGACCGGCACCAAAAAATGTAACCATCTCGCTGCTACAAGGGGAATACAAGGAGAATAACGAGAATACAAGAAGAAAAAGGAAAATACAAGGGAGGTCAAGGAGAATTCAAGGAGAAGAAAGGGAAGAAAAGGGAAGAAAAGGAGAACATGGAGAATACAGAAAGAACAAGGGGAACACAAAGAGAACAAAGAAAATCCAAGGAGAACAAGGGGAAGACAAGAGGGTCAAGGGGAAAACAGGAGAACAAGGGGAAGAAAAGAAGAACATGGAGAATACAGAAAGAACAAGGGGAATACAAAGAGAACAAAGGGAATCTAAGGAGGACAAGGGGAAGACAAGAGGGTCAAGGGGAAAACAGGAGAACAAGGGGAAGAAAAGAAGAACATGGAGAATACAGAAAGAACAAGGAGAATACAAAGAGAACAAAGGGAATCTAAGGAGAACAAGGGGAAGACAAGAGGGTCAAGGGGAAAACAGGAGAATAAGGGGAAGAAAAGAAGAACATGGAGAATACAGAAAGAACAAGGGGAATACAAAGAGAACAAAGGGAATCTAAGGAGAACAAGGGGAAGACAAGAGGGTCAAGGGGAAGAAAAGAAGAACATGGAGAATATAGGAAGAAAAAAGGGAATATAAAGAGAACAAAGCGAATGCAAGGAGTACAAGAGGAACATAGAAGAGGTAAAAGGAAATACAAGGAAAACAAGGGGAAGAAAATGAGAATATATAAAGAACAAGGGCAATACGAAGACAACAAGGGGAAGACAAGGGAGGTAAAGGAAAATATAGGGAGAACAAAGGGAATAAAGGGAGAACATGGAGAATACAGGAAGAAAAAAGGGAATATAAAGAGAACAAAGCGAATGCAAGGAGTACAAGAGGAACATAGAAGAGGTAAAAGGAAATACAAGGAAAACAAGGGGAAGAAAATGAGAATATATAAAGAACAAGGGCAATACGAAGACAACAAGGGGAAGACAAGGGAGGTAGAGGAAAATATAGGGAGAACAAAGGGAATAAAGGGAGAACATGGAGAATACAGGAAGAAAAAAGGGAATATAAAGAGAACAAAGCGAATCCAAAGGAGGGAAAGAGGAATGCAAGCAGAACAAGGAGAAAAAAAGGAAAAATGGAAAATACAGTAAGAACAAGGGGAGTACAAAGAGAGCAAGGGGAAGAAAAGGACAACATGTAAAATACAGAAAGAGCAAAGTGAATAACAACGACAACAAGGGGAAGAAAGACAAGGAAAGTAAGGGAAAATATAGGTAGAAAAAGAGGAATAAAAGGAGAACATGGAGAATAAAGGAAGAACAAAGGGAATACAAGGAGAACAAGAGGAGGAAGGGGAAGGCTAGAAGAAGAAGGAGAAGACAAGGAGAGCAAGGAAAATATAAGGGGTACAAATTTAAGACAAGAGAAAAAGAACAAGAAGAATAGAAAGATAACAAGAAACAAGGGGAAGATTATGAGAACAAAGGAAAGATAAGGTCAACAAGTGGAAAAGTAGAGAAAGAAAGGGAAGGCTAGGAGAACATGGGAAAGATTAAAGAAATAAGGGGAAGATTAGGAGAACAAGGGAAAGGAAAAGAAGAACAAGGAGAACAAGGGGAAGGAAAAGGAGAACAAGAATAAGACAGGGAGAACAAGGGTAATACAAGGACAATAAAGGATGGGGTTGTATTCTTAGCGTCGATCAATTATTTAAAAGTTATCCTCACATACTTAATGAGAAGAAAGAAGTAGTTCTATGTCAAAAAATATACTAATTCACTCGTTATGTATTGAGATGCGTGCTAATTGGTTAAATCGGTCCATTTGCCGCATAAAGCATCCTCTACAGGCAGAGTCGGAATACCACACCTCTTGCGGTGGAACTCTATACCTACAGATCGCGTTCCCTCCACAGCGGGGCTCCAGGGCTCTTTGCAGGTGTCTCAGTTATCTAATACCCACGACCTCTGACATAACAAATCTTTCGAATAACCACGAGGAACAACTGACAACTGGGGCTCAAGAGTTAGGAATGCTCCAAGCTCCACCCAGCAATTACCAATGCGAATGGAATCAATGGTAGGCTAGTGTAGCATAAAACAATTGTTGAGAAACGAGGGATACGTTCAATGGGAAAGCATGTGTCAAATTCGTGACATTTATCATTATCATCAACGACAAGACATTCATCTTTAAGGGAACATTCCACTGAAAATGACAACTTTTTTCCTAATTAATTTTTTCAACCAAATTTTCAGAGAATGTTGGACACGTGCTTGGACAATGCCCTAAAGGCGAGCTGCTGATCAATGCTAGACATCATCGTGTACGACATGCTTTGGCGACATCGTTAAAAACTTTAAATTGGGAGATTCATGAGGAAGTACATTGTGTATCATCAGATGGTTCTTTCAGACAGGCAGATATTATTGCTATTAACGGACACTTAAAACGGGCTCTTGTTCTTGACCCTACTGTCCGTTTCGAAAGAAACCTAAATCAGGCCACCGAAGTTGATATTGAGAAGAAGTCTATATATGAACCTTGTCTGCCTTATCTTTCTCAAAAGTATAACGTCCCTCTTAAACAACGGTCTGTCATTAGTTTGCTGTTTGGCAATAGAGGTTTTATTTCCAAATTCACATGGAATTATTTAAGGACTTCACATCCCTTTTGATTATGTAATGTCTGTCCCTATAAATATTATCAAGGATTCTCTTCAAATATTACATCATCATCTCTATTTCAATTAATCCACTTATATTTGCCTTCAACAATTAACTTTATTTTTTCTTTAATGTTTCAAATCACGTTATATTTTACATGTTTATTGTATTCGGATCCCTGTGGTCACTCAAATTCTTTGAGTTGATGTCTATAATTTAGAAAAATATATATGTAAAGGACTAAAAAATCTAAATTTTTAACTCCCAAATGTTTTTGGCTTTTGATTTTATATACTGTATTTTTTTTCTATCATTTCTAGAATTATTTTCAAATTCAAGTTTTCAGTAGATCTCAGATTTTAAGCTTCGTTTTTTTTTCGGTTACTTTCAAAAGACATAGAGAAACATTTCTATCCATTCATTTTATGAAATATCTCATTTATTCACTTTGAATCTTTTTTATTTAAAAAATATTACTTTTCCTATAATTCATGAAAAAATATTAGTAAAACAAACCAGCAGCACATCTCACAATATAAATGTATAGAAACATGCAGCTATCTCATAAATACTTGTACAAGATTTATCAATGTATTGGTGACTCGAATTACAAATAAAAAAATGCTAAATTTTATGCCTACCTGCATGTTAACTCCACCTTAATGTAGTCAAAATAAGATAAGTTATAAGACTGAAAACTTTAGGCCTATATATCATTATAGTTATACTTATGTGAATCAATAAACATTAATTGTAAATTTAGAAGGGAGACTAAATGTTGTGCAATAGCCATAACAAACCCAACGGCGAAAATATTATCGTACTAAAAGGACCACAACAGTAATAAGATCAGACTCCAGACAAGGAAGATGTCCGGGCTACTGAAGTACTTGCAAAACGTTGTATCCAGATACCAAGAATTCAAGGACAGTGATGATATATTAACACACTTGAAATCAATAGGCCACAAATTCTCTTTCTAAGCCTAAATCAATGTTTTAATTGGGAGATTAATATATTGGGGAAAGTGCCTTTTGCGACATAATAATAATAATGGGAAAATTTATAAAATTAATAATAATAATAATAATGTTTTATTTTTGGGAAAAATAAGGCCTTCTCTTTACTCAACCAGCCTTAATCATGATTACAATACATAAATTTAAATTAAATTCATTACATAAAAGGTTCTTCAGCAATAATCTTCACTACACATTTATTTAAATTTAGATAAATCACAAGATGTCTGAATTTTGCTAATAATTCAATGAATTATAATTAATTTAACATATGTACTTGGGAAAATTTTATTTTGGAAAATTTGTCATTGAGAATGTTTTCTTTGGGAAAAATGGATTTAGGAAAGCCCTCTAACTGATTAGGAATGAATAAAATAAAAATGTAAATCGTGAATAAAATATAATGTAAATAATATATCCTAATATTCGCTCACATTATTTTAATAATTTTGTAACTTATTTATGAATACTTGACCTATTCAGACATTTTGAAGTCGAAATAAATGAATAACGATTACTGCAATAAAGAAATTGAATGTTATTCAGTAATACCAATTGAGAAAAG